>JBBPBX010031202.1:14772-34680 GCA_038048925.1 Garcialebias charrua | reverse complement strand
AGTAGCATGCCCTCTCCGGGTCGGGGATGAGGTCCTGCCCCAAGTGGAGGAGTTTAAGTATCTCGGGGTCTTGTTCACGAATGAGGGAAAACTGGAGCGTGAGATCGATAGGCGGATAGGTGCAGCATCCGCAGTGAAGCGGGCTCTGTACCGGTCTGTCGTGGTGAAGAGAGAGCTGAGTCGAAAGGCAAAGCTCTCAATTTACCGATCGATCTACGTTCCCACCCTCATCTATGGTCATGAGCTTTGGGTTGTGACCGAAAGAACGAGATCTCGGATACAAGCGGCTGAAATGAGTTTTCTCCGCAGGGTGTCTGGACTCTCCCTTAGAGATAGGGTGAGAAGCTCAGTCATCCGGGAGGGACTCGGAGTAGAGCCGCTGCTTCTCCACATCGAGAGGAGCCAGTTGAGGTGGCTCGGGCATCTGGTTAGGATGCCTCCTGGACGCCTCCCTGGTGAGGTGTTCCGGGCATGTCCCACCGGGAGGAGACCCAGAGGAAGACCCAGGACACGCTGGAGGGACTATGTTTCTCGGCTGGCCTGGGAACGCCTTGGGATTCCCCCAGAGGAGCTGCTCCAAGTGGCTGGGGAGAGGGAAGTCTGGGCCTCCCTACTTAGGCTGCTACCCCCGCGACCCGACCCCGGATAAGCGGACGAAAATGGATGTATGGATGATTGTGACGTCAGATCCAGATCTCTGCTCCAACGCACACATTGAAAACAATTGAGAAAGATACAAACGCATCCGTCGAATTCAGCCATTTAAAACTTTAGATTTTAGCGATTTGGCTTCAGTTCGTGAAGAAGAAGTTATTTTGAGTGATAAACAACAAACAGCAAGGTTTCTTTTGTCCGTGTTGCTTTTTTTTCAGGAGAGGTTTCACATTCATGAAGTGAGCACCAGGTGTCAGCAAAGCAGAGCAATCTACAGTGCTCTGTAAGAGTTATCACGATAGCTTTGCTGACATCTGGTGCTCACTTCATGAATGTGAAACCTCTCCTGAAAAAAAAAGCAACACGGACAAAAGAAACCTTGCTGTTTGTTGTTTATCACTCAAAATAACTTCTTCTTCACGAACTGAAGCTAAATCGCTAAAATCTAAAGTTTTAAATGGCTGAATTCGACGGATGCGTTTGTATCTTTCTCAATTGTTTTCAATGTGTGCGTTGGAGCAGAGATCTGGATCTGACGTCACAATCATCCATACATCCATTTTCGTCCGCTTATCCGGGGTCGGGTCGCGGGGGAGCAGCCTAAGTAGGGAGGCCCAGACTTCCCTCTCCCCAGCCACATGGAGCAGCTCCTCTGGGGGAATCCCAAGGCGTTCCCAGGCCAGCCGAGAAACATAGTCCCTCCAGCGTGTCCTGGGTCTTCCTCTGGGTCTCCTCCCGGTGGGACATGCCCGGAACACCTCACCAGGGAGGCGTCCAGGAGGCATCCTAACCAGATGCCCGAGCCACCTCAACTGGCTCCTCTCGATGTGGAGAAGCAGCGGCTCTACTCCGAGTCCCTCCCGGATGACTGAGCTTCTCACCCTATCTCTAAGGGAGAGTCCAGACACCCTGCGGAGAAAACTCATTTCAGCCGCTTGTATCCGAGATCTCGTTCTTTCGGTCACAACCCAAAGCTCATGACCATAGATGAGGGTGGGAACGTAGATCGATCGGTAAATTGAGAGCTTTGCCTTTCGACTCAGCTCTCTCTTCACCACGACAGACCGGTACAGAGCCCGCTTCACTGCGGATGCTGCACCTATCCGCCTATCGATCTCACGCTCCAGTTTTCCCTCATTCGTGAACAAGACCCCGAGATACTTAAACTCCTCCACTTGGGGCAGGACCTCATCCCCGACCCGGAGTCACAATCACGTGACCGGAAAAACCCGAATTTACCGTTTAAAAAAACGGCACTAATTTTAAACTATTTTGGAGAGGAATTTTCATTCATTTCACATTGTTTTAGCAAAAACGATCAGAGGTCAATCTTAATATATATATATATATATGTTGTGCCATTTTATGGAAAGTTAAAAGATGATGTCAGGGGAGCTTTAAAGCTGCACTATGTAACTTTGTAGTGCAGTCTGTAACTTTTCTAACAATATATTTTTAACATATTTCTTCACTCTGTCACTATCTACTGACAGACTGGTGTTAGACAAAGTAATCTCTGAAAAAAACTATAGTCCCCTTGCTTCTCTATCAGCATTTATAAAAACACTAAAAACACAGAGTGACCCGCCGTTAACCAGCCAATAAAAACAGAGTTTGTAACCAGCCAATAAAAACAGAGCTTGAATTTGAATCAGCCAATAAAAACAGAGCTTGAATTTGAATTTCAGCAGAGCAAGGGGGCAGAGCCATATATGGCTCTGAGGGGGAGGGATCAGAATGCTTTGCCTGTTGAAAATATTTCTAAGTTCTGTGCTCTACAGAAAGTTACACATAGCACCTTTAAAGCCCCAACATGTGAATCTGCAATGGACAGTGTTCAAGAAGTGTTTTTATACACGTTATCAGCACTACAGGTCACGACGGCCTCGGCTCCCCAGCTCACAGACCGTCCTTGGAGTTATCAGTTGCCTGCAGGCTCCTCTCTGAACTCACGCACATGGTTCAACATTAATTTATCATTAGCAGCGATAAACATCCATAAACCTTTACCAAATTTCCCTTGACAACCAAGATATCACCTAAACCACTGGACATATTTTGATGAAACTAGTCAGAGTCAGAGTCAGAGAGTCTTTATTGTCATTTGCACCGCATGTGGTACATGTGATGAAAACGAGATTATGTACACGGGGTCCCAGTTACATCCAACAACAAATGCAAGAGAAAAACAGTAATAACATCTAGAATTAACTAAGAAAAACATCAACTAGTAATACACTAAGCCCTAATATAGTGGAAAAACATCATTATAAACAGCAGCACGAACATGAGTCTGTATGAGCAGATGGTCACAGATGAACACAGCAACAAGAAAACAGATCAGCATCAGCATGATGTGATATTTTGCAGTGTTTATTTTTATTTTATTTATTTATTCATGAGTCTAACAGCCTCAGGGTAGAAGCTGTTCCTCAGTCTAGTGGTTCTACATTTGATGCTCCTCAACCTCCGTCCTGAGGGGAGTGGGGCAAAGAGTGAGTGTGCTGGGTGAGTGAGGTCTTTCATGATGCAGGTGGCTCTTTTCCTGCATCTGGAGGTGTAAATGTCTGTGATGGTGGGGAGACTGACTCCAACAGACTTCTGTGCAGCCTTCACCACTCTCTGTAGAGCTTTCCTCTCTTCAACTGTGCAGCCTCCATGCCACACGTTGATGCTGGAGCACAGGACGCTCTCCACTGCACACCTGTAGAAGGAGGTGAGAACTGGGCTGCTCAGACCAGCACGTCTCAGTCGTCTGAGGAAGTAGAGTCTCTGATGACCTTTCTTGATCAGGCTGGTGGTGTTGTTGCTCCAGCTGAGGTTATCATTCAAGTGTACACCCAAGTATTTGTAGCTGGAGACCACTTCCACTGCAGATCCACCTATTTTCAGTGGGGCGTGGGTGTGTTTGTTCCTTCTGAAGTCCACAATCATCTCCTTTGTCTTCTTCACATTTATGTGAAGGTTATTTTCTAGTAGCCAGTATTCACTGGATGTACATCTACAACTGATCGAGCATTTAATCGGCTGCATGTTGGACCACGTTCAACAGGGTCTGTGAACACTCTGGGCTCAGATTCACGACAAAGTCCTCAGCCAACAAGTTTCTGAGCACAGTACACGTGCGCTGTAGTACCACTTTAATGACCTCTTACTGTATATGTGTTGGCAAAGGTATCCTAGAAAAGTATTTACTGTATTCACGTCTATAGGTGGACTGAGCGTGCACACACACACAAACACACTCACATATATGCACATACGTACAATACGTATTGACCTTGTCTCTCATTGCCTGTTCCCGGAAGGTTGATGAATAAATAAAGCACTGACGCCTTCCCAGTGAGCCTGTGTCTGCTACTGGCAAGACAAAATGACAACGCGCACACACGCACGCACACATCCCTATCGCGTCTGTTTGCAAGGCCATATTTGCAGAATGGAATAATGTTTATTTTCTGTAACACTCTGATCCAGTATAAAGACTTGTTGGTGTCTGTGCACATTCTTAGAACTGAGTGTTTTAAACGGTGCAACAAAAAGACGACGGTCCGAGTACCAAGCTGCTCTCACGGATCGGTAGATGAGTATGTCTGTGCATTCCTCTCGCACAAAATTAATTTTGTTTTGAACAACGCTGGCTGTTCGATGAGCTTAAACTTCTAGATTATAGTTTGTGGAAAGATCATTTTACAAAGCAGATCAGGCGAAAACATTTCTTCTTTTTGTGTAAAATGAAAGAATGGCAACTGATTGTGTAGTGGTTTCTTGAATGGTTGTCCCATTTTGTTGGGGAATACAGTACTTCTTGACTTAAGGGTAGGGGTACCTTGAAGAACCTGGTTCACCTTTATTATCCACTTGAATTAATGTATGAGTAACATCAATATAATAGCTAACAATCAATGATTGATCGCTGCCTTCTTAATAGATCAATAAATATTTTATAGTAGCTTGTCTAAAAGAAACGGCTCCTGTGCGTATGATCACATATTAATAAAAGCTGCCTACACCCCATTGTTTCACTTCATTTAGATTTTTATCCCAGTTCACACTAAAAAGAATTGCAAGTAGCCACATACAAAGAAACTGCACACGTGCAATGTGGTGGAAGTGGTCAGTCATCGTCAGCCGGGGTCATTAGGGTTGGAGCTCTATGGGGTTAAAGGTCAAACTAGATGCTCGGACCTCTGCATACAAACAAAGCAGGTTTCATAGCAACCAGGCAGAGAGGGGTCAACCTGGACGGTGAACGAAATGAATTTAAACCTAAAGAAACTTGTGTTGATGTCCTTTTCAGTTCGATTTAGTATTTTGATTTCCTTTGGTCTTCTCAAGCCGTCTATATTAATAATTTACATCCCATTAACTTATTTAGTAAAACCGAAACACTCATTTGCAAAACAGCGTTGCACGTCATAGTCACATGCAGTACAGTATTTTCCGCTCTATAAGTCGCATCAGTCCAAATGTCTAATAAAGTGGGAGAATCCATAACTGTCGCTTCGCCGTATACATCGCATCTATTATGCGTCACCGCTGACATGTCACCACTGACAACCCAGAAATGTGGGCCGAACCTGGAAAAGTGGACTGTCTTGTGCCAAAAATCGATGGGCTGCCAAATGGTGACCACGGTGGCATGCACGGGACGACTTTAACAAGACTTTAACAAGATTAACACTTAAAAACAATGATTTGTTTGCTCAAAATTATAGCAAAGTTGTGTCTGTCTAACTTTTTTCCTAATAATTGCACTTCACTGGTCAAATTAGCTGCATTTCGCTGGGGCGGCGCAGTGAAATGAAGCTGATTTGACAATTGCTCCAGGCAGACGACGACGGCAGGCTATGGCAAGCCTATTGTGTCATTAATAGACAATTTCACCTATTACATGATACAACGGCATACCATACTCGTCAAGTGCCGTCTAGGCTGAAAATGTCAGTGTTCAATATTATCTCAGCCAAAAATTGGTTTATAAATACTGTGTGGGAAAAAAAATCCCTAAATACGTCGCTTCGGCATATAAGTCACAGGGCATGCAAATTATGCAAAACCTGTGACTTATAGGGTGAAAAATATGGCAATTTCCTAACGCAGAAAATACTAACTAAGCTGCAACTTTCTCTAAAGTTTAAAAGAACTAGCACGCAAATATTTTCATTTCAGTCGCTAATTTGCACAATTTAGTCCACAGAGTGAAATGTGTTTCACACTGAACCACTTCAGGGCTTAATTTGTAAACTGATCGATGTCAGAACGCAAATAGCAGACGGGCCAGTGGGGAGAGGGGGGGAGGGTCAGAAAATTTTGAATAAAGTAAATGCAATTTCCTGCATTTTGGTGTATTTTATCGGGTTGTTAAAACATTTATGTTTACCTACATTTGTAAATACTCTGCTTCTGTCAAGCTACACCCCACCCCCTCCTTGACGGTTCTGAGTAGACTCTTCTCCGCTGAATTCACTATCTGACTCCACATGTGAACCCTCCTGCGTTTCCTCCGTCTGTTCATTGCTGTTGCCTGTGGGCTCCTGCCCTCATACGTCTTGTTAACTCGTTCGTCATTTGCCCCCACCACACTCTTGTAGGGGTCGAGATTTTTTAAGGGTAAAAGCGGAAACGCTTCACTTGAAGAGGCAGATCTTATGTGATATTAAAGTCCAACACCCACCATGTTTTCAAATTGCATCGCCATTAATATTTATTAGTTTATTTAAAAATAATACAGGAGCGATTACTTATATTGTGGAGAAATAACGCTAAATGTGTTATTTCATGATTTATAGCAGATTTTAGCATGCAGCTCCGGGAAAATCTGCCCCTCTCCATATATGGGCATTCACATGGGCATTCACGTCACCAAAGTGACGCCTTGGAGTTACAGGCGAGCGAGGAAAAGAAAAAGGAAGCATTTTTAAATATTCCCTAAAGCTGCCTGTGTTGATTAATCCTGCTGTCGCTCACTCATATTCTGAGCGAGCATCCACTTAGACATACTAGTTTAATTCGTTTGATCGCGACAAATTCATTCATTTCCGCATCGACTTTTTATTCTCTCCCCCCGTGACCAGAAAGGCAGCCAGCCGCTCAGCTGAGCTCTGCGCGCGCGCGTGCTTCCCGACCCGTGCTCCCCGCAACAAGGCTGACGAGAGCAAATACAGTACATACACTCGAGGGAGCAAATTACACCGGCACGAGGAACTTCAAAGGTGACCAGCGGAACGAGGAGCCAGAGACGCTCGCGGCTCGCTCCTCTGGGCAGAATGAATGAGAGCAGCAAAAGGTCCGCAGCGGTGTTATAAAATAAATAATAAATAAAATCAGAGCGCTGGTCCATATACACACAAATGCACCAGGAAATATGCAGTTTTAACTACCACTCGCTCTCATAAACCTCCATGGAAACTCACTCCTACCTTCTGCCTTCTGGGTGGAGATCGATGTAACAAAAGTCACATGACCCTTCGGGACTCTTCGGCCAGGTTTCCGGATTCATTCGGGAGTGTTTTTTTTTTTTTTTTTAACCCTCGCCTGGCCCAAATGCAAAAATGAAAATAGACCTAATAATAAATTACAGTAATTGTACAATATGGTGAATTGTTAGTGTCATGGTGGGTGTTGTCCTTTAAGAACCCATAAGATGCTGTTGTGTTTAAAATTAGTGTTTATGTAATTATTTTCAGTTTACATATACAATATAAGTTTTGCTCATTCAAGGCAGTCATATTTGTTCATAACTTTATTATTAGTGAGCCTGAGAGTTACCGGATCCAAGCAAACAATTACCGGAATGCACCCTGTCAAAATAAGAGAGTTGGCAGGATCCCGCTCAAATTAAGCAGTGGAGCTGCTGCAATATTTACTGAAACATTTGGAAAAGTCCTCACCACCTGTTGTTGGTCTGTTTGGTTTTGACTGCTTCATCAGCAACACAAGCTGTGGGTTATAGACTCATCCACCGCTCTCATTAAAATCAGCACAACTCATATTAATGGCTGTCATGACCCAAGAGCGCTGAGGGCTTATTAGAAAGCATAAATCACAGCGGTTTAAGTTACAGCTATTCATCTTTTCCTGTGTCAAAATCACTTAACATCCCAACAGAGATGAGAATTATGTTAGCTATGCTTTGTCCATATATTTTCTGAACAGATTACTTGGAAATGAGATGTTTCACTTCCATTAATTATTTGAACATCTCTACATTTTGTTGTTGTGTCCTTTAGGAACTCCCACATGGCGTTCATATACGTGCGTTTCTCGTTTGAAAAGTCGCCACATGTATTTCATTGAAAGTGGACAACTTTGTTGTGGTCTCTAGGGGTTGAGGTTGCAGTGGTTTAAATAAGCCATAAATTCCTTTGTACCTTGTCTGTGTCCCTGTCTGACACGCACTTTACGGTTTGTCGTTTTTTTTTTTTTTTTAAGTCAGTGCTGTGCACATCAAAGAAAAGCTGCAGTAGCGGCTTTCAGATCTGAATTTCACACTCTTGCTTTGCCGTCGTTTTATAGAATCCGTGCTGTGTTGGAGAAAACACCCCCCGCGTATAGTTTTTTGTGATTTGCATCTAGCTTGTCTAATAATAGTGGGCTTGTTTTTGTGACTCATGACTCAAATTGTAGCTTAATGTGCTGCAGCACTGTGTTACAGTGGTAGGGCAGCCAACTTGGAACCAGAAAGTCACAGGGTTCAACTCTCTGCCATGCCCACCTGTTGTGGTATCCTTGAGCAAGACATCTAATCCCTAACTGCTCCCCGGACGCTTACATAGCTGCCTGCTGCGCCACCTGTGTCTGTCTCAGGTGTGATGGGTTAAATGCAGAGAATAATAATAATAATGAATTCAATTTATAACGCACTTTTCATTAATGAAAATCTCAAAGTGCTACTTTGAGAACTAGAGAAATAGAGAACTAATTTCATCATTGTATGGGAACACACAATGACGAATACATACAGCATATAAGTGAGGTACTGACTTCTATTTTGTTGTGTGACTAAATGTAGATGTAAGAAAGCATCCTTTTGAAAACTGAGTTGCCACGTCATAATCCAAGATGGCGATCACATATGTGTGCATGTGTTGTGTAAGCAGACCATCCCAATCATTTGAGGAAACTACCGGTATGCTTTCAAATTATTATTATTTTTTTTACATTTGTTAGTACTGTATTTTCCGGTCTATAAGTTGTACCTTTTTGCCTAATTTGCATGCCCTGCGACTTATAGAGAGGTGCGACATGTTTAGAGATTTTTTCCCATATTTTTAGACAAATTTTGGCTCAGATATGACCGGTTTTCATTTTGGCAAAAATGGTGCAGTACCACTTTCGGCCACTAAGGGTGCAGTACCACTTTTGTCCGCTAGGGTCCACCGACCGTTCCCACCTCATGTGTTCGACCGAAGACGCCTCTGGTCGGACTCACTCTGTCGCAGCCCGGCCTCCTGCTCTGGAGGTATGAACTACTAAACCACAGGACAGATTTTTAATCAAACTTACATAAAGTAATTACTAGATGGACATTTACAAACTGTTAGCTGTTGGGAGTTGTTTGAGATAAAATTCGATGTTTTAGGGTTAGGGTTTTTAACGTGCACGTTTGTTTCTGTGCAGCAGTGCTGTGAACGCTCCAGGATGTGTGGATTTTCACAGTAAGTCCATGTGTGCTTAGTGTGTCATTCCATGACCAGAGTGCAGCAACACACCACAAGTTTAAGGCCCCGTTTACACGGCGCGTATTTTGAGTGGAACCGCTTCTTTCTCTCTGCGTCTTTGCTTATCGTTGACACGAGTCCACAAAGAGGGGGGCTTTGACTCCGATGGTTTTTGAACCCAGCCTCCAGAGTGGAGGTTTTTCGCTGACCCCCCGTTGATAATGTAAACATCTCCCGCGGAGCTTTTGTTTGAACACATGCGCGCCGCATGCACGCGCGGACAGCCGGCATTTCTAACAATGGCGGTGGACTGGACAGCACCACTTTCTGAACTACAACTGATGGAATATATTTTGAGTGTCATATTTAATTAATCTACACCTGAATTACCTTTATCCGTGTTGGAAGAGACACAGCTGGATCCAGTTCTTATGTCGCTGCTTATTGAACGAGGCAGGCGGACATTTCACGTGTCACGCTACACATATTAAATGTGCTATTTAAGAACAGTTTAACAATAATAAACGGTATTTATGTTGGCGTGGGAGATATATAAATTTATCTTACCTAAATGAAGCTATCTGGACTCGTTACGTCATGCCTAACATGCTGCATGTTGAAATGAAGACACCAGGTTGATTTTTAATTTATTTATTTATTCAACACCACAAACTGTACATCACAAACACTGAGAATTAAATTGAACACTTTTAAAAACACGTTAACCGAACTGTTATGAACTGGACTCTTGTTGTTTTCATGGTGGACACTGGACCCACATCCGAACCGGTCCGCTTCGTGGAACAGCTTCGACCTCGCAGGAAAAAAATAAAAATAAAACCTCAGTTGGTTGTTCTGTGATCGAAGTAAACACAAGGAAACATTATTAAGAACATTGTTTACCTTGTAGCGCTGCTGGAAATCAGCTGATTCTCACGGACTAAAGTCCGACATCGTCACTCGGTTCTGGTTCTGCTCAGCAACTGGTGTGCAGCTTGTTAGATGAAGCGGGTCCCGCTTGGTGTCAAATCTGTCGATTCTTCTCCAAATTCCAGCTTTAACTTGTTGTTTAACAACGAGGCTAGCCTGTATAAATAAAGGTTGAATGAATGTTAACTTGTTGATAACAACTTGTAGTTAGCTGAACTTTTAGCCAGAGAGGAAAACAGACTGACGCAGCACGCATGCGCAATAGGTGAAGTTTCAAAAATTCACAGCGCCATCTAATGGCCCGGCATGGTAACTACAGTGAATTCATGAGGGGAGGAGGGGGGGTCATGAGAGAGGGGGAGATTCGAGCAGATCGTGTAAACACTTGAATTCGCCCGTGTAAACATAAAACTTTTCATCTAATTAACATACCCAAAACATCCGTTTCCCCCCACAGTATCCGTGTAAACAGGGCCTAAGTGACATGCTATCTAGAAATAGAAGCTAAACTTCCACCATCACAAACTTCTATCCCATAGTCTCCACTCAGAGGAGAGAGCCAGGGGTCTAGTGATTGTTCTCAGTCAAACAAAGGCAGTAAACAGGAGCGAAGCAGCTCCTGACTGCTGCAGGCTTTTTACTCTCAGCAGCTGAGAGGCCTGGAGGGAAACTGCCACTGCTGTGTCACCATGTTGGAGCGCCTCAAGGCTCTGTCCCCGAATCACTGTTTTCTTTTCCTCTTCTCTCATTTTTCTGCTGTAACTACATACCTGCTCATGCGCCAGTTTGTTGGCCCTCGGGCCATGTTGTCACGTAGATCACAGGAGCTGTTGTGAGTTAGTCCGGCTGTCTGCGACTGTCTACCTACACCCCTCTGTTCCATGCGGGAGCAGGGAAAAAGGAATAAAGTGCGGAGAAATGAATGGAGGTGTATGCGTTACATTAGAGGGATCTAGTGAACTCCTTGACAAGTAATAAACATGTCCGGGGGGGTTGACTGTCACTCTTTCCGTCTCCTTTCTCAATCCTCCTAGTTTAATCCACGGGATAATCTCTGGAGGAATGCCAAACAGCTGGAACCCAGGGACTATGCCAAAAACAAACAATAAAAAAAATGGGAAAAATAAAGGAAAAGTTACTGTAATTTTGAACACTGTACCTGAAATAACTGCTTGGCTTTTGGCTTTTGGCTTTGAAATTTAAAATTTTCATAGCAGCATGACTGTTTTCAACTGAGCAGCTAAACAGTTCAAAGAAGCAAGCTAAATACCGTAAATAAAAAATGGGTATATTCAATTCAGTTTATTTATATAGCGCCAAGTTACAACAGACGTCATCTTGGGGCGCTGAAGAGAAACATTCATTCATCCATTATCTTTACCCGCTTCTTCCATTTTTGTGTCACGGGGGTCACCGGTGTCCATGTCCAGCAATCACTGTGCGAGAGGCGGGGTACACCCTGGACAGGTCACAAGTCCATCACAGGGCCACATAGAGACAAACAAGCATTCACTCTTTCACTCACACCTAGGGACAATTTAGAGTCACCAATCAGCCTAACATGCATGTTGTTGGTCTGTGGGAGGAAGCCAGAGTACCCGGAGGAAACCCACGCATGCACGGAGAGAACATGCAAACTCCACCCAGAAAGGCCCCTGGACCGGGATTTGAACCAGGGACCTGCTCGCTGAGAGGCAGCAGCTCTACTAGTTGTGCCATACATATAAAAATAATTTAACATTATTTATCTGAGGAGCAGACTGCTTTGAGTTTAACTTCATCACAGAACTCTCATCTTGAGCAAACATGAAGGCGACAGTGGAAAGGAAAAACTCCCTCAGGAGGAAGAAACCTTTAGCAGAACTGAAAGTTCTTCCTCCTATTCTGCTTTTGGAAACTATGAACCGCAAGTAAGCCTGCAGTCTTAGGGCAAAGTGAAAATATTGAATAATAAGATCTCGAATATAAAATGGAGCTAGCTTGTTGATGGTTTTGTAGGTTAGAAGCAAGATTTTGAATTATTTTCTGGACTTGACAGGGAGCCAGTGGAGAGAAACTAAAACAGGAGAGATATGATCTCTCCCACTAACTCCAGTTAAGACTCTGGTGGCAGCATTTTGGATTAACTGAATACTTTTTAAAGAAGTTTTTGGACACCCAGATAATAAACCATTGCAATAGTCCAGCCTAGACGTGACAAATTCATGAACCAGTTTTTCTGCATTATTTTTAGATAAGATGTTTCTAATTTTAACGATATTACGCAGGTGGAAGAAGGCAATTCTAGTAACATTTTTAATGTGGGGGTTAACGCATGTCCTGATCAAAAATAACACCAAGATTTTAACATTAGAGCTGGACGCCAGATTAATGCCATCTAAGGACGGCAAAGGTGGGCGCTAGACCGCTAGGGAGCGCTAAAGCGCTAATCTGCTTATAGCGGACCTAAACAATTTGTTAGCACTATAGCGGATTGACTAACTTTTATAATTCATAAGCGGATTTGCGCTATTTTTATTTAAAATGCAGTACCGCTAATAACTAATTATCTATCAGTAAAAACGAAAAAAACTTATTTACGGGCTCTTAAATCAACCGGACGACTGCTCACAGACCATATCCTGTCAGCGCCGGATGTGGTCCGTGACAAAAAAGCATCCCCCTCAGTCTCTTGGCTAGAGAGAGCGCTCTCTCTATAGCAGTTAGCAGCCAGTGTGTTACTCTGCAGCCTTATTGCTTGTTTTCGAAGAGTCAGACGAAGAGTTTTTAACATGGAGGGTGAACTTATGGATGTTTCTCAGCGGCCTACGCGACGCGTCAGCGCCTCATTTGCCCTGTTCAAAATGGCGACGGCCACAGAAGCAAAGGACTTTACAACAAAACACGGTAAAAACAATTATTTCTTTGCTGAGAAAAAATATATTTCTTAGCTGACTTTATAGCACAAGGTTTTTCTGAGCTTAACCGTTTCACGAAATGGTCAAATCTGCTGGATTTAAAAAAGTAGTTCGCCATTTGCCCTGTTCAAAATGGCGACGGCCACAGAAGCGTAGGACTTTACAACAAAACACGGTAAAAACAATTATTTCTTTGCTGAGAAAAAATATATTTCTTAGCTGACTTTATAGCACAAGGTTTTTCTGAGCTTAACCGTTTCACGAAATGGTCAAATCTGCTGGATTTTAAAAAGTAGTTCGCCATTTGCACGTTAGCGCGTTAGCATTAGCTTCTGCTAGCTTTGCTAATACATAAGCGCTTTTGAAATTGCGGACCTAAATAAATTAATAAGCGCTTTAGAAATAGCGGAACTAATTTTTGGATTAGCGCTGCCCAGCACTGAAGGACGGCCAAAGACTGAAAATTGTATTCCTAAGATGCTCAGCTCCACAAACCAAAATATCTGTCTTGTCTGCATTCAAAAGCAGAAATGTTGGGTCATCCAGGTTTTGTATGTCTTTAAAGGTGATATGTGTAAGTTTCTGTTCTGCTCCGGACTTAAAAATATTTTCAGCAGGGAAAAGCATTCTGCTCCCTACCCCTCAGAGCCATACAGGTAGTCCTCGACTTACGAGCGAGTTCCATCCCTAGGGGGCGCTCGTATGTCAAAAATTCGTAAGTAGGATCACATAGTAAAAATTTTTTTTTTTTTTTTTTTTATTTTTTTTTAAATAAATGAATACATGTACAGTACTGGACAGTCACCAAGCACTTAGCCTATCCTAACACAGTTTTTAAAGATGAAGGAATAAGTTGAATTGTCTCCCTTTCACATAAAGGGAGCAAGCTCCCTATGGAGCCTGCAGGGAGGAGGGAGACAATTCAACTGACTCCTTCATCTTTAAAAACTGTGTTAGGATAGGCTAAGTGCTTGGTGACTGTACAGTACTGTACATTTATCTATTTATTAAAAATATACAGTATATACAGTATTTTTATTTTTTATTGTTTTTTATTTATAAATAGATAAATGTACAGTACTGTACAGTCACCAAGCACTTAGCCTATCCTAACACAGTTTTTAAAGATGAAGGAGTCAGTTTAATTGTCTCCCTCCTCCCTGCAGGCTCCATAGGGAGCTTGCTCCCTTTATGTGAAAGGGAGACAATTCAACTTATTCCTTCATCTTTAAAAACTGTGTTAGGATAGGCTAAGTGCTTGGTGACTGTCCAGTACTGTACATGTATTCATTTATAAAAAAAAAAATAAATAAATATATATATATATATATATATATATATATATATTATATACATTTTTTTTATGAGATGCATGCTCGTAAGTCCGGGACCTCGCAAGTAAGAGCGCTCGTCAGTCGGGGACTACCTGTATATGGCTCTGAGGGGGAGCCACAGTCCGTGGTCTACTGAACTTGAGTTCATCTCCGCTCCCTGCTACATGTCCGCTCGGAACCACTTCAATATTCTGTGATTATATGTTAATAAAACGTTCTAAAAAATAAAATAAAACCATGAAGCACTGGTCCAACAACACAAAAACACCCTGAAATCAGCAGAGCTTCACGCAGCCACGTTGGACATGATTTAATTCGCTTGTGACTTCCTCATTTCTGTCAGTGGATCTGGAATGTCTGGAATGCTCCGCCCCCACTACATGTCCTGTGGCAGACGCTGCGAAGTTCTGTGATTATATGTTAATAAAACGTTCTAAAAAATAAAATAAAACCATGAAGCACTGGTCCAGCAACACAAAAACACCCTGAAATCAGCAGAGCTTCACGCAGCCACGTTGGACATGAGTTTTTTTTCGCTCGTGACAAATCCATTTCCTCATTCCTGTCAGTGAAGGATGAAGCGATCACTTGACTTTTGGCAAAAAAACAAAAGAAAAGTCCAGCTCTGGGATGAAGAAGGGATATTTAATACATTTGTGTCACATACAAAACAGTCCTGCATCGCTTTGCAATCCTTTGAATGAGAACGTGCGCGGCGCTGGGGCTGGGACAGGCGGGGGCGTGGGTTGGGGCGTGACAAACAACTCTGTTTTTATTGGCTGGTCATTGTCCGGGTCACTCTGTGTTTTTAGTGTTTTTATAAATGCTGATAGAGAAGCAAGGGGACTATAGTTTTTTTCAGAGATTACTTTGTCTAACATCAGTCTGTCAGTAGATAGTGACAGAGTGAAGAAATATGTTAAAAATATATTGTTAGAAAAGTTACAGACTGCATTACAAAGTTACATAGTGAACCTTTAATACATTCTTGTAGACTAAGTAGCTGATTGGATTCATTGGGTTTCATGGACAAATATAACTGTGTATCATCAGCATAACAATGAAAATTTATCCCGTGCTGTTTAATAACTTTACGTAATGGAAGCATATATAAGATAAAGAGTATTGGTCCAAGCATTGAACCTTGTGGAACTCTCTAAGTTACCACTCCCACTAGTTATGAATGATTAAAATAATTATTAGTAGTATTGGTTTAAATAGATTGTTAGAGGAAGGTGACTAAAATTTACCACAAAATAAACAGAAACGTTTCCATCATTCATCAGTTTTATTAATGTTTCGGCTGAAAGATATAACTAAAATTTTCTGGATTAAATAGAAATCTGAGCGAAGATTGAAGTTAGATTTAGGATTAAAAGCTCTAGATTAAAAACTCTGGGTTGCACCATGTTAATAACTCCGGTTAATAACTCCGGGTTACAAACTCTGGGTTAAAAACTGGATTTATAACTCTGGGTTAATAATTAGGTTAAAACATCTGGGTTAAAAATTCTGGGTGAATATCTCTGGGTTAAAAACTCTGGATTAATAACTCTGGGTTAATAACCAGATTAAAAACTCTGGGTTAAAAATTCAGGGCCTATAACTCTGGGTTTATAACTCTGTGTCAAAAACTTGGATTAAAAACTACGGGTTAAAAACTCTGGGTTACAAACTCCAGGTTAATAACTCCCAGTTGATAACTCCCAGTTAATAACTCGGGTTACAAACTCTAGGTTACAAACTCTGGGATGCAAAGTCTGGATTGAAACTCAAGAATAAAAATTCTGTATTAAAACTGGGTTAAAAACTGGATCAAAACTCGGGATTAAAAATTCTGTATTAAAAACCGTGTTAAAAACTCTGGGTTAATCAACTCTGGGTTACAAACTCTGGATCAAAATTATGGATCAAAACTCAGGATTTAAAAATTCTGTATTAACAACTTGGTTAAAAACTGGGGATTAAAAACTCTGGATTAAAACTCCAGAGCATTGGATGAAATTGTGCAAAAAATTTACAAAGTTTGAGCTAACAATGTGGTCCCTTCTCAGCATGAGGTGATCTTAGTCTTAAACTCTGGCATTAAATGAACGATACGCATTCCTTCAAGGAAAGCTACAATTTCGGCTGTTTTTAACAACGTATCTGGGGTGAAAAGCTGCTGGTTTTTAATGGAAGTAGCCCTAAATTAAACTGACTGAATGAATCCCACAGTAAACCTTTAATTTGTGTCTTCTTGAGGAATAATAGTGGTTAACTTGGTCTCCCTCTGTATAAAAAGTTCTGTGCATGTTTAGAGTAAGTACAGTCGAGACTGGCTGCTGTGCAGTGTTTAAATCGCCTTCACACTTTCTGTTTACGGCTGTGTTTTTGTAAGCAAGCTGCGTCTTCAGGGTTTAGCTGCTGTCCTACTTAACCAGTTGATAAACAGGCTTTAGCTTTAATTATGTGATGTCTGATATTGCGCATCCTTACATCATGCTGGTATCTTGTTTGTGTGTTTTTTCGTTGTGTGTTTGTCAATCACTGTTTTGCCAGCTTTTTTTTTCTCTGTGCATGGATGTCTGAGAATATTCTCACCGTGGGTGTTTGTCTGGCGAATGTAATCACTGCCGCTCTGTGTGGCTGGTCAGTACATCCAGTCCTGTTTGTCTTAATGTCTCTGTTTTCACATACCAAGGAAGGATTTCATCAGATCCTCTTATCTTTTTCATGTCACTGCAGCTTTTCAGCTTTTCTGTCTTTTTGTTCTTGAGTGCATGAGTGGGATTAAAAATAAAAAAAATAAATGTCACATTTTTGTCATCTGTGTATGTTTCCCATACTTGACAGACGAAATTGGCCTCTGCATTTAACCCAACCACCACCAGGTGGTGCAGTGAGCAGCCGTGGTCAGCGCTCGGGGAGCTAGGGAAAATAGATGTGCACTCATAGACACCCCAAGGTGTGCCGTGGCCGGGGTTCGAACCTGGGTCCTTCGGATCCCAAGTCTGATTCCCTAGCCACTACACCATCTTGGCCCCAGTGTTTACATCACTTAGGTACTGTTCGCTTTACTGTTTGGTCAATTGTTCAGCTGGTTTTACAGTATCTTCCTTTAAATGTTCTTACAACAAAAAATTATATTTAATTGTAATTTATTAGTTTTTCAGTTTTTAGTTTTTTTTCTTCCATTTAGTAAGACTGCAACAAGACACACAATTTGTAGGCTTTCCTACTAATTAACAGACTCTGACCATTCGTGATCTTCTGACTTCTTATTAAAGTTTGGTGATTTAACTCCAGCCAGTCATCCATTTGGTTGGCCGTCCGTCTGGCTAGCTAGCTAGCTTCTAGCTGACTATCTAGCTAGCCAGCTTCTAGCTGGCTAGCTTCTTCCTTTTCGGGTCATTGGATGATGTAACTCAACGCAATTTGCTGGCTTCCTTAGATAAATAACGTTACTAATTGACTTTTTATGTATACAGTATAAATGTATTTGTTTAGTGCCCCGAGGTGACTTCTGTTGTGACTTGGTGCTATAGAAATAAACTGAATTGAATTGAAAGGGGTCCAAATACAGTGATCCCTCACCTATCACTGTGGTTACGTTCCAGAGACCCCCACGATATAGGTGAAGATCCGCAAAGTAGCGGCGTTGTATTCATTTTATATTTATATACTTTGTATATTTAAGGCTTTAAAACCCCTTCCCTCTCTCTTGTAAACACTTCAAATGCTCTTAAAGACTTTGGCGATCACGATGCTGATGATGAGATGATTGACAATAGTGCACAGCATTGTACACACACAATATAAAAACTGGGTTTAAAAAACCTGCGATACAGTGAAGCTGCAAAAAGTGAACTGCAATATAATGAGGGATCACTGTAGTTCTCAAAAAAGGTCAAATTTGCTTGAGACTCTGAATCTGTGAAACTTTCGAGACTGACTGATTCATTCAACAACCTGAGGAGGGTGACGTATTCGTAGCAACCGAGACGTCTTTGGGTTGAGAAAAATAAAACCAAACCAATGATGTCATGCTAAATGTTGAGGTTTAATATTAGCTAATGTAGCATTATTTCACACTTGTATGACATTTGTGAGAGAGAGTGGTTTTATAAGCCTGAAAAACAATATAACAGGGGTCTAGTTTGGCTAACCTTTAGCGTGGCCTGGAGGAAGAAATCTATATGTTTAGCATTTTCAGCACACACCATTTAATGGTGATAGGATCAAAATGAAGCAAAACAAATGTAGAAAAACCTGCTTAAAACGGTTCCATAATTTTACTTTCTAGTGCAGAAAATGAAGGGTGTGGAAGAGGCCGCTACGTCACAATTTCTCAGAAGCTTCATATTTTGGGTCTAAACAGGTACATCAACATAATGAGGGTTTTTCTTTAATCTTTACTTGGAAAAATTTTATGTTGGGCTCATCAACAGCCTTTTGTGTACATGCTCGAGAAGCGTAAACACAGCAATACGTTTTTGTGTGTGTTTTTTTAAACATATTTGTAGTAAAGATCACTGGACCTTTACCGGTATTCTCTTGAAGCACACACCTATGTGATATCTGAGTGTTGTAAACCACCAGTACATGTCACTGAGTGATAAAACCTTGATAGTACCTCATGTTGCGCTGTAAGATGTAGGATTTAACCGTGACTTCTTGTTATGGCAGAATTGTGCCACAAATTCTCCCAAAGCAGACAATGGCGATGTAAGTCGAACAATGAATGGAACAGTGTTAAAACAGTTTTATTATTAGATTCACACTTTATAAAGAGGGACAGCATGAGGAAAAGGAAGATGTGTGTGTGTGTGTGTCCCTGTGTTTGTGCAGTCTCCATTGTTGCTATTGTCATTTATTTTGCAAGTCGATTGTAGACGCTGGTTTGGGACTGGATGGGAAAGTTTTTGCGCTGCTTGATATTTGTCATAGATCGTCAGAAAGTTAAATCAGCTGTTTGTGAGGCTGTCTCACTGAACGACTGCAGACCACCCATTCAAGCTAACAACCAAAGATTTTGTCTGCAAAGCTGGAAATCGTTTAGTGTGAACTCAGTTTTAATGTAAATTTTGTTTCCCATTAGCTTTTAAAACCAAATTTCCTTGTGGGAATCATGAGATGTTTTTGTTGGAATTTCTTCTTGGTGGCTGAACTGAGATGCTTATTTTTTATTTTTGTTTTATCTGAAGTGGTGGGATTTGGTCTTTAGCAGCAAATTCTTAAATACGGCTTTGGAAAAACAATTTCTTAGTGTATCGGACAGATTCAGGAAATCCTTTGTCCCTCAGGCCATCAGACTTTTCAACTCCTCCCCATACAGTAAAAATAGAGTCTTGTGAATCTGTGTATGTATGTATATTTACATGTACATATGCATATGTACTGTATATGTATGCTTAGATGTGTATGTATGTATATATATATCTATATCTA
>JBBPBX010031201.1:0-15833 GCA_038048925.1 Garcialebias charrua | reverse complement strand
TTCATCCAGAGTGATCATGGGCCTCTTGGCTGCATCTCTGGTCAGTCTTCTTGTTCGAGATGAAAGTTTAGAGGGACGGCCAGGTCTTGGTAGATTTGCAGTACTGTAGTCTGATACTCCTTCCATTTCAATATGATTGCTTGCACAGGGTTCCTTGGGATGTTTAAAGCTTGGGAAACTTTTTTTTGTATCCAAATCTGGCTTTTAACTTCTCCACAACAATATCTCGGACCTACCTGGTGTGTTCCTTGGTCTTCATGATGCTCTCTGCGCTTTGAACAGAACCCTGAGACCATCACAGAGCAGGTGCATTTATATGGAGACTTGATTACACACAGGTGGATTCTATTTATCATCATCAGTCATTTGGGACAACATTGGAACATTCAGAGATCCTCACTGAACTTCTGGAGTGAGTTTGTTGCACTGAAAGTAAAGGGGCTGAATAATATTGCACACCCCACTTTTCAGGGTTTTTTTTGTTAAAGTTTGACACATCCAATAAATGTCATTCCACTTCACAATTGTGTCCCACTTGTTGTTGATTCTTCACAAAAAATTAAAAGTGTATACCTTTTATGTTTGAAGCCTGAAATGTAGCAAAAGGTTGAAAAGTTCAAGGGGTGTCCGGATACTTTCGCAAGGCACTGTATTCAATTTTAGCAAATCATTTAAGGAAATGAGGTCAGTTTGTCTTCTAGTAGTCTAAGCTTAAAACAGCATGACAAGCCAACCCTAACTATAGGATTTATCAAAAAGAAAAGTCTTCCAGTCTTAAAACTGAACAATGTGTCAGCCTCAAGGCCGAGATACACTCGAGCGTCCTCACGGTACGCCTATACGCAGCGTACGTACGCTGTGGCAAAAGCGTAGCCCCTCAGGGCATGTACGCGCAAAAGTATTTTTTTACTACGCATACGCGATCCGCGTGCGCGATACGCGGTGTCTGACCATAAACTTCCCGGCGCCGGACTGTTTTGTATGTTACACAAATGAAATAAATTCCCCTTCTTTATCGCTGATCGGGCCTTTTCTTTTGTTTTTTTGCCTAAAGTCAAGTAACCGCTTCTTCCTCCGTTCACTCGATGATTGAAATGAATGAATTCAGGTCCTACCTGGGTGCGCGATGTTTTAATATTCCCTGGTGGGCTGTGTGCTGCAGGAAAAGCGCTCCCTGTTATTATTTTGATTACTATTCAAACTACCCTGAGATGGCTCTGTTAGCTAATATATCATCAAATTGTGTCATCACTCATGCTAAATCGATTTTTGCAAGGCATGGCATTCCACATATTGTGGTGAGTGACAATGGCCCATGTTTTAGTAGCAGAGAATGGCAAGATTTTGCTAAACAGTATGATTTTCAACATGTAACATCAAGTCCACATTATGCTCAGTCAAATGGGAAAGCAGAGAAAGGAGTTCACATTCTTAAACAGCTTCTGAAGAGAGCTGCAAATAGTAACTCTGATCCGTATTTAGCTTTATTAAGCTACAGATCATCACCATTACAATGTGGATTCTCACCTGCTGAACTCTTGATGAATCGGAAGATTCGTACAACTTTACCAAGTTATAACAGTGATGAGCAAGTTGCAAGGAAGTCATCAAAGTTGGAGTACAAGTTACAAAAGCAGAAAGTAAAACAAAAGTCATATTATGACAGATCATCTAAGATTCTACCCCCACTGTCATACAAGGACCCAGTGAGGATTCAGGATGATGAGGGATGGAAGACGAAAGCAACTGTTCTGCAAGAAGTAGCTCCACGTTCATTTGAAGTGAAAACTGAAGATGGACAAGTTCTGAGACGAAATCGTCGCAGTTTGTTGAAGACTCCATTAGAGCCTACTGATGAGTCGAGTGAAGATTCTAAGGACTCTCAGATTATTTCTAATACTGAAACACATTGTGACGTTGACAGTATGGACAGTATTAGAGACATTCCACCTGCGTTAAGAAGATCTACCAGGGTGGTGAAAAAACCTGAAAGGTTGAACTTGTAAAAAAAAGGAAGATAGAAAAATAGAAAAAAAAGTAAACAAGAAAAAAAAAGGTTGAATTGTCTATTTTGTAATTCATGTTCTTAATGTGTCTCTCATGCAATGTATGTTGTAACATTCTTACTTTAAAGAAAGGAGGATGTAATGATTGAATGAATTATGTTTGTCCACTAGATGGCAAGCATGAGTTTATGTGAATGCATAAATGTAAAGAAAAGAACAACAGAAGTAGTTAGTCAATGAGAGACACCTGTGAGCAACCTGTGTGAGCAGCTTCACAAAAGATACTATAATAAAAGTGTCTGGAAGATACACAACGTCTGGTTAATTTCAAACACAAATATAACAGACTCTTTATTTATTAAACAAAAATGTATACAAGTTGTGTGTGAAAGACAGAGTTCACTACACAATTCAGTGATCAGAACTGTATTTAGCAGCAAATACATTATCAGTCTCCCACATGTTTGTGGAGGGGATATGGCCCATTCGTCTTTAAAAATGTGTTGTAATTCATTGAGATTTGTGAGCATCTGGGTCATTACTGGATTCATAACTGGCTGTGATTATCATACCCACCACTGCACCCTGTATTCACTGGTTAACTGGACATCATTAAAGTCCATGACCCACCATGTTTTCAAATTGCATCGCCATTAATATTTATTAGTTTATTTAAAAATAAAACAGGAGCGTTTATTTATATTGTAGAGAAATAACGCTAAATGTGTTATTTCATGATTTATAGCAGATTTTAGCATGCAGCTCCGGGAAAATCTGCCCCTCTCCATATATGGGCATTGACATCACTGAAGTTTCCGCCTTGGAGTTATAGGCGGAGTTATAACAAGCATGCATCAACTTCTGACCAGAGAATACAACTAATAAAAACGATGTGTGGGACAAACGTCAGACTTTTACAAGTAGTCGTGTTGTGTCATTTTAATATTTCCTCAGTAATAATTGTACAACTGTCTGCTGATCAGCACAGCACCACCTTCCTCCGCTGCTCAGAGGGAAAAAAAGCGAAACATATTTAATATTCCCTTGTTAATAAATCTGCATGTTGATTAATCCCGCGGTCACTCACTGATGTCATATTCTGAGCGTGCACCCACTTTTTATTCTCTCCCCGTGACCTGACAGCCAGGTCGGGAGTACAGAATTAAAAAGGCAGCCGCAGAGGAGCTCTGAGCGCGCGTGCTCCCCGCAAGGCTGGATACGGAGCCGAGCCCTGAGTCGGCACCACGAAGGAACGCGGAGCCGGGAGAAGACACGCGGCTGGCTCCTCTCATGGGCAGAGGAGCGAGTGTGAGAGCAGCAACAGTTTTAACCGCAGCGTGAAGGAACTTCAAAGGTGACCAGCAGAACGCAGCCGGGAGAAGATGCGTGGCTGGCTCCTCAGAGGAGCGAGTGAGAGCAGCGTTTTAACCGCAGCGGTGTTCTATCTTATAAAAAAGTTCTAAGAAATAAATAAAAACGGAGCGCTGGTCCACACACAACTGCACCAGGAAATATTTAGAGATCACGCATCCACGTAGGACACAAGTTTAACTGCAGTTCTCTCATAAACCTCCATGGCGAACTCACTCCTGCCTTTTTAGGGGGAGACTTTAATGACGTGATTTCACACTTCGGCAATCTTCGGCCGGGTTTCCGGATTCATCCGGGACTCGTTTTTTTTTTTATTTTTACGCTTGCCTGGCCCAATTGCAAAAATGAAAATAGACATCATATTCTACTACAGTAATTGTCCAATATGGTGAATTGTTACTGTCATGGTGGGTGTTGTCCTTTAACCTCACGCAGACTCTTCCACTGGTACATTTTCATCTTTAAATCACTTCTTGGTCTGCTGCCTTCATACATCTCCTCCTACATGTCTTTGCGTGAGAGCAGCTACAGCGTGCACTTTCAGGACATGATTACCTGCAGTGTTCCGTCAGTGAGAACTGAACTTGGCAAAAGGGCCTTTCTCCTACTCTGCTCCTGTTTCCTGGAATATCTTACAAAAATACCTGAAGCTCTCGGCCTTGATTTCTCTAAATGGCTTTAAGAATCTGTTGGGACTCTTGGCAAAAACCAATGCAGATATGTTCCTGTTTTTGATTTATTTGCCTTATAATCTGTCCATTTTGCTACTTTGATATCTTTGTTTTAACTTGTTAAAAAAATCTGTATGCCTCTCTTATGATTGTTTATTGTTGATTGTCCAAAGAAAGTCTACTGTTGCTGTTGTCATCGTTCTTTAGTTGTAGCCAGATCTCTCTTGTAAATGAGTTCTCGCGGCTCAATGGGATTAACCTGCCTAAATAAAGATTGAATGAATTACCACACCTTGATTCTTTTCTTTGTCAGCTGTCTTTTTTCTTTCTTTTTGTGATTTACTGGTTGTCTTGAGACCCATTTTTGTCCACGCTTTAGGCAGAAGTTACCACTTTTTTTTTTGCTGCAAAACAAGCCCTCATTATCATCTCTCCACCACCGTGCTTGAAAGCGTAAATCCTGGAATTCAAAGAAGGTGGACCTTTTTCTGCCGATGACAGTATTTTTTATTTATTTTATTTTTTACTTAAAACAATGCTTTGTAAGTAGATTTGACGATGAAAGAGACAACAATTTTTTGTATATCTAAGCATGTAATTTTGATGAGTTATGTTTTGCTGTATATGTATATACATATGTATATGTTTGCTGTATATATACAGCGTACCAATCGTATCAATTGTATCAACGCACCAATCGTATCAATTCAAACAATAATCATCTATACATATATGTATAGATGATTATTGTTTGAATTGATACGATTAGAATTATTTTCTTCTGCTTCCTTTCATTTTATGTATTGTTTTAAAAAAATGTTTTTAAATTGTCTTTGTGTTTTAAAATTGAAATACCGGTAAATAAAAATAAAAAAGTTAGACGAATAAATACAGTTTCCAGATGATCAGAAAAAAAACAGCAGACGTGCGGGGCCTATGTGTCCACCGACACGCCTCTCGGGTTCTTTTACGCCTATCGGGTTCTTTTCAAACAAACTTGAGAAGTTCACGTGTTAGGAAAAGCTCCGCCCTAATGAATTCAACAGTCTCTGTTTTCATTGGCTGCGACTCTTGTCAATCAATTCCATCCCCGGATACGTCAGCAGCAGGCAAGCAGCGCCTCACCCCGGCTGCTGAGAGAGGAGCGGAGCGGACTGTCGCTAGGAAAAATTACCAGCGCTAAAATGCACGGATGAAAAAATATCCATTAGGCTCCCAGTAAGCTGTTTTCGTCTCATTGGCTTCGTGTGGATGAGGTTCTCATTGGAGCGTTAAGTTAATGCGATGAAGGGCCTCTGTCAGTCCGAGCCGTCTGCATTTTTCAGGGATGGTTGTCGGAGCTAGCCTAACAGGCTAACCGTTAGCCCGTTAACTGTATGTGTGAGTGTGGACGAGGGAGCTGCTCTGAGCGAGTGCTGCCATTCGGATTAATCTTAGGTTTGTTGTTGGTTGAGGACCTGACACGGTGAGACAGCCTACTTGGATGGACAGTTTGACCGGAGCTCATTGGCACAGCGCGGGCGGCGAGGCTCCTACTCGGCCGGGCTACAGCGCAGGGATCCTCCAGATGTGGCCGTGGTAGCCAGTTGTGTCCCACCGTTTCCGAGGTTGAAGTTGTAATATCGTTTGTTATAACGTTTCACAAAACTAATCGACAAAAGCATAAAATTAATTTAAAAACAAACAAACATCGGCACACTGAAAATTAATCAATGTTAGCATGACCATAAGATTAGCTTTCATGCTAGCCACTGGATTCAAACTGAAATCAACTCGTTCGGCAAGCACGGGGAATAAAATGTTTATTTACACACGTCAAGGTGTGTGTTGACCATTTTTTTGATTTTATTTGATCAGTTCACTTTCTTTGCAGCCTTTTGTGCAGCTTCCAGTTATAAAAAATAAAAATAAAACCCTTTGGCAGCATCAACAGACTTGTTAACTCGTCTGGATACAAGAAGTAGAAAAACCGGACTCCTGCATTTAGAAGGATAATAATAGTTGGACCCTTTGTAAGCTGCTGCTCAGTCAGACGAGCCATTTCAGCTCATGCGGTGATGACTTTAGACTCCATGATGGCTTGTTGCCTGAGTGAGGAGGCGAAGGAGTCCAAACGAATCAACTCCGAGATCGAGAAGCAGCTCAAACGAGACAAGAGGGATGCACGCAGGGAGCTGAAGCTGCTGCTTTTGGGTAGGTCTGCACGATCACGTGTTTTTATTTTATTCTTTTTTTTTTTTTACTAGAGATCTATGCTTGAACTGTTACTCCACTGCCCTCAAAGTCAAATCTTGATGTGATTGTATTCATGCAAAACGCTGCAACCACAATTGCTTAAGCCACTGCTTAGGCCACCACAGGATTTGTTTGTCATGTGATATGCAAATGTTTTTTTTTATTTATTTGCCTGAGAGAGCAGGAGAGCTTGACAAGGAACCGCTGCTGACACAGGGAATTGATGCGTCCACTACATGAATGAGTGTCAAATTAAGCCAGGAAACATTCAGACTGGCTGCAGGAGGTCACCGGAAGTCCTAACAATTATGTCACAGTTTTTGCAGCCCTAAAGTTAAAGTCTAACTCGTACCATTTTTAACGATTAAGACAAGCCATTAATGTATGCTATACATATGTTGGTGCGTGACTCCTAAGACTGTTATAACTCCACGCGCACACAGTCTGTTCATAGAATTGATAAAGCCCTCTGGATAGAGGTCGAAACGTCTTCTGTAACAAATAAAGTCCAGTTGATCTTGTATTGAACGCCTTTTTTGATTGAATGCTATACAGTTACCACTGTCTCAGTAACCAATCAAAATACAGTAACTGCAATATTTTTTATGGCAAGCCTTCTAGTATTTATGTCTACTGTACTGTATTGTGAAATTTTTCATTGCTCTACTCCCCCCCCCCAAAAAAATCTACTGTATTATCAGCAGTTTACTGTACAGTACTTGTGTGTTTTTTTTTCTTCCCTTCAGCCGTTTTCAGCATGGAGCAGAGAATAGTCTGCCTGTAAACTGAGACTTAAATAATGAAGAAGACTTGGTTTTAATTAAATTTGCCTCGAAGGAGCTCTCTGGCTGTCTGGTGCAGAACTGGCCTCTGTTCGAGTGCCCTGCTTTAAGAAACAACTACTGTATTCTCCTTAGAGTTGTCAGTAGAGTCCTCGGTCTAATTTGTACGTTTTAAAGTAGTTAACCCTGTGTGACTTGTTGTGATGTCACGTGTGGCATGGGAACGTGTTTATCACACACTTGCTCTCGACTGAAGTCGGAAGTTTTTGTTAAAAAACAAAGTTGAATCTGAAAAACTGCAGGATTTCAATATTTTGTTAAAAGATGGCTCCCACTCTTCGGCTTGCCACAGGTGACTGAACACACTTCCTGCTCGCAAGGATGTTCGCTCTTATAGCTGAGTCAACATTTAACAACGACAAGTAAAGCAGCTCATAAAAATAATTGCTTCCTGTCTTACATTCATTCATTCAATTCAACCTTTATTTATACAGGCTATCCTCGTTGAGCCACGGGGACTCATTTACAAGATAGACATACCAAACATGTTTTTTTTTTTCTCTGTGATTAGTTCTCCTGCTGGGTCCTTGAGGTTGATGTGCCTTTGGTTTAATGTGTTAGAATATTGATATAAAAGTTTATTGTAAAACAACACTGTGCCTTGACTACGTAAGGCCATAACAGTCCCCGCACCTGATTTTAAACATTTCTTTTATCAACTTCTTTGGTCATTTCAATATTTCAGGTGGATGAGCATTTAAGTAATGTGTTAAAAAAAACATGTATTCATTCAACCTTTATTTAGGCAGGTTAATCTCATTGAGCCCCGAGGACTCATTTACAAGAGAGACCTGGCTACAAACAAAGAATGATGACAACAGCAACAGTAGATTTTCCTTGGATAATCAACAATAGACAATCATAAGAGAGGCATACAGATTTTTTTTAGCAAGTTAAAATAAAGATATCAAAGTAGCAAAACAGACAGATTATAAGGCAGATGTAGAAAATCAAAAACAGGAACATGTCTGCATTGGTTTTTGCCAGGATTCCAACAGATTCTTAAAGCCATTTAGAGAGGTCAAGGTCGAGAGCTTCAGATCTTTTTGTAAGATATTCCAGGAAGCAGGAGCGGAGTAGGAGAAGGCCCTTTTGCCAAGCTCAGTCCTCACTGACGGAACACTGCAGGTAATCATGTCCTGAGAGTGCACGCTGTAGCTGCACTCACGCAAAGACATGTAGGAGGAGATGTATGAAGGCAGCAGACCAAGAAGTGATTTAAAGATGAAAATGTACCAGTGGAAGAGTCTGCGTGAGTTAATGATGTCCAGTTAACCAGTGAATACAGGGTGCAGTGGTGGGTACGATAATCACAGCCAGTTATGAATCTTAGTGCACCATGATAGACGGCATCCAACATGTGTTAGACAGGATCTGTTTCTGAAAAAGAAACCCAGTTTAACTTTCAGTTTCTTTACTAGGTTTTCCACGTGGAGTTTAAAAGAGAGATGCGAATCGACCAGGATACCCAAATATTTATAGGAATCAACAAACTCAATAGGGACACCATTTGAGGATAAAATCAGAGGAAGAACTGCTGGGACCGACTTCCTATTTGGAAAAAAGCATCCCTTTGGTTTTATCAGCATTTAGGACAAGTTTGAGATGGAACAAATCTGACTGGAGTGGATTGCAAAACCTGAAAAGCCTTAGCAACCGTTTTAGCTTGACAATACAGGTAGTCCCCGACTTACGAGCGAGTTCCGTTCCTGCGAGTTGCTCGTAACACGAAAATTCGTAAGTTGGAACACGAAGCACGTGTTCTCGTAAGTCCGGATTTTCGCTCGTAAGTTGGAACATTTATGCTAGCGCTACTACGAACACTCGTTTTTCATCAAAAACATTCATATTAGTTCATAAACATGGTCGGAAACGTGTTTCCAAACGGTTAGCTAACACACTTTCATCTAAAAACACAAAAAAGTGCTGTATTTTTTACAAATTTACTTCTCGTTCGCCAGCTCGTAAGTCCGGACGCTCTTAGGTCAGAGCGCTCTTAAGTCGGGGACTACCTGTAAACAACTGTGTCATCAGCATAGAAATGTAAGGATGCATCAGGGATGCTCTGACCTACATTACCTATGTAGATTGTAAAGAGGGTTGGTCCTAAGACTGATCCTTGTGGTACACTATTGTTGACTGTTAAATAACTGGAAGAAGTACCGTTATGCTGAACACATTGCCTCCGATCGGAAAGATAATTAGAAAACCAACCAATGGTGTGATCTGAGAAACCGATTTCTGAGAGCTTATGACACAAGATGATGTTATGATCCACTGTGTCAAAAGCTTTAGACAGGTCTAAGAAAAGTGCAGCACAATAATTCTTAGCATCCAATGCTTCAACAACGTCATTAAGAACCTTCAGTGAAGCAGTCGTCGTGATGTATTGTTTCCTGAAACCAGATTGGTGGAGAGGTAAGATGTTAAATGAGTCCAGATAATTTTTTATTTGAGAGTTTATCAATTTTTCTAGAACCTTAGCTAAAATGCAGAGTTTAGAGATCGGTCGATAATTGTTCAGTGAGGTTGGGTCACCTCCCTTCAGCAAAGGAAGAACAAAGGCTGTTTTCCGAGCATCCGGAATGGAGTTTTGGCTTGTGGACAGGTTAAAGATGTGGGTCACAGGGACTGTGATGATATGAGCAGCCAGCTTTAAGAAATAAGGTGGAAGTTCATCTGGACCTGCAGATTTTTTAGGATCAAGACTAGGGATGCACCGATAAATCGGCCGGCCGATCGATCGGCCCCGATTTCCTTAATTTGGGGAGATCGGTGATCGGCCGATCTTTAAATGAGAAGCCGATTTTATCTACCGATTTTATCTGCCTCAGCAAAGGTTGGAAAATCCTGAAAATGTAGGGTGCATTTTGACCTTTTAACACCTGAAAATCAGTATCGGCCAAAATCGGAATCGGCAGGTCAGACTTTCTAAAAATCGGTAATCGGTGATCGGCCAGAAAATTGAAATCGGTGCACCCCTAATCAAGACCTTTTAACAGTTAATTTACCTCACTGACTGAGAACGGAGAAAAAGAGAAGGTGTGATTAACTGAGGATAGTAGGAGGGATTTGATTAGTAGAAGTTTGGTTATTAGATGAAGTGGCTGATTCTCTAGATTTAAGTTCAAGATATCTCCAGATTGACTTTAACTGTGTCAAATAATGAACTAGAAGCAACAAAATGTTTGTTGAAACTTCAGGATTTAAAACCATCAATGACTTTAAATTATATATTCTTTTATCTATGGAATTAGCTGAAACCATATTTGGAGTACCGGTACAACTGGTATTTATTTACAAATTTGTAATGCAAACGAGCAGCAAAAATGATGTTGTTTTGATTTTGCACAGCCACTGGGCTCATTCACAAGACGCCTCAGTCCAGGGCTGAGAATTGTTCTGGTCTCTTTTGGTCCATTCAGAAGACACTGAGGTGGTGAGGGGATCGGATAAAGCTCATCTGGTGCACCTGTGTGCTGTCGATGTAAAAACAAAAAAATTAGGCACGGAGGGGACTGCATGGAATTGCTGGTGACTTTGTATGGCTGTGCTGGCTGGAAGAGAATAGCGTCGGCCGGGGAGCGAAGGGGTATGTTCCCTACGTTCGTGTGTTGCTAATTAGTGCTTCTTGTCTAATACCAAATCTTCATTCTCCATGTTCAGTTAAAAATCTAAAACTGCTCAAAATGTCTGCCAACATCTCTGCAAATCATGTTGTGACTGTTCTGTTAGCATGTGCCGTGCGCTGCAGTGGAAAGGCTTATCAGGAGTTCTGTGCTGCAGTTTTCCTCAAGTACTGTATAAAATATATGAAAAAGAAAGACAGACAGACATGTAAAAGAGAACAGGACTCATTTTGCAAAAGTATTTAGCAGCTTTAAAACGTGCAGTGTCAGTATGTGTGCACGTTTGACCTGCTAACCATAGACACAGCAGCTTACTTGCCATTCTGCACACAGCTACGGTATAAAGTAACAGAAAATTTTGCTATTTTTGTGTTAACAAGGAAATTGTTTGAATGAGTGGTCTGAGTGTTAACTTTTTGTGGAAGACATGTTGTCCTGTTTCATGTCCTAAGTTTTTTCATTCAACCTTTATTTAGGCAGGTTAATCTCATTGAGCCTCGAGGACTCATTTACAAGAGAGAAAGTTGCGTCCAATCATTCTCTCTTGTGTTTCCAGGCCAGCTACCATTAGGTACTCTGACGTTTTGTTGCAATAATGAACATTTTCATTTTAGAATGATGCCCCAAGGCTGAAGACTAACCAGTTGAATTTATCAATGGATGGACTGAAAATGTTTCTTTAGTACCACACAAAAACCATTTGCAGGTTCTCTTAAACATTTCATTTAGTATTGTGATGCATGCTCAATAATTCAAGTAGAAAAAATAATAACTTGGTTTTGATTGACACCACCACATTAATTCAGTTTTTCTGTTCATGAATTAGATACTGAGGGGGGTCAGTTATTAAAAATTATTGTGTTGAAAAACTTCACATTTTCACAGAAAAATGGCAAAATAAATATCTTGGGTGCTATTTTTTTCCATTTCCCAGTAGTTTAAGAGTTGATCACTTTAGTCACTTTTAGAGCACTATGGTTTTCTCAATTTTATATAGGATTTAGTATGAAATTGAAAAAAAAGTCATTCATTTATTTTTATTTACCGGTAACTGGAAAATCTGTGAGTAAGTGTGGTTATAGCACTTTAAACTTTTCAATGCTCATCTGCTATCTGTAAAGAACACGGTTTTGTTTGATGTTGTAGGAAAAGAGTTATTCAAGTTGTTTTTCAGCAGCAGGTCTATTTTTCTTCTTTGGTGTGGGCCACTTTTACTGAGAGCAGGAGTACCCTGTAGTCTATTCTTTACTCAATGAAAGTCACCAGTTGTTAATTAAATGTGCACAGTTTGTTAAATTTCTTCAATGAGTTGGGTCATGTTAATGTGGGAATGGCAGTTTAAGCAGTACTGCATAGTCATTCTTAAAATTTTATTTTAAAAGAAAATGTTTGATGGGACTATTTTTTAGCACAGATTCAGACATTATTTATGTGTTAAAGGATCTTGTTTCTCTTATACGCATTTGTCTCAGTGCGGGTTCGACGTGGGCGGGGCTGGCAGTGCGCTCCCCCTGGGGCTGCTTGGACTCGGGTGTCCTGTCCTGTCGGCAGGGCGCGGGGTGGGCCGGATCTTGGATGTCTGCTACTCTCCACCCCAGAATGAATGGGCCTACCTCCTGGGTTTGGATGTGGGCTGCCCCATGTAGGGAGCAGGTACATGTCTTGGACCTAGGGGGTATAGAGTGTGCATCGGGATTATGAATGGAACGTGTCGTTATTGTTTGTCTTTCTGTGACTGAGGGTGAGGATGAGGGTGGGTCTGAATGAGTGTGTCTGTGTATGAATGTTTAAGTGTCAGGCTGGGTCTTGGACTGCCCCCTCTCTGATACTTCTGAGGCTACTTAGTGTCGCGCTCCTGCCACGTGGCCCCCCTGGTGGGTGTTCCTTTGCCTGCGGGCGTGCTTGGGGCCCTCACTATCTGGGGTTGGGCGCTTGGGCGTTTGTCGGCTCGGCCTGGTGGCTGCCTGGTGGGGCTCGTGCCCTCTGGTCCGGTCGGGTCTGGGCCTGAGGGGTGGGCGTCCCCGGTGCCCGGGCCTCGGTGACCGGCCCTGGGGCTACGTCGGTGCAGCGGGCTCCGGCGGGGGCCTGTGAATTTGTCGCGGGCGACCCCGGGGGGTCATTGTATGTGGTCGCTGGTGGGGTTCGTCCGGTTCTTCCCCTTGGTAGGATCTGGGGAGTGGGCTAGTGGCTCGTCCTGTTCGGGTGGTCCTGGGGACTCTGGGCTCGGGGTCCTTCCTGGGGTCTTGGGCTTTGATCGCCCCTTCGTCTGCCTCGGGCTTTGGGGGGACGGATCTCTGATGCTTCACAGTCGCTACTAAATGTTCTATTGGAGGAACCTTATTCACTTATGCATGCTCACAACCACACACAAATGGATGCAGGGATGTATATATAGATATATGCAGATATGTAGATGGGTATATGAATGAATATAAAAGTATATGTATGTATACTATATATATATTTGTAGGTATGGGTATGTGTATTTATAGAATTCTACTGCAAGCTCATGAATATTATTAGTCTTTATGCATGTATGTTCCATTGTTGTGTTCTGTCATGTGCTTTGCAGGATTGTGGACGGAGGTTGGGTGTGTTTGCCTTGTGCTCTTTTGGTTGATAATTGTTGATTTGTTGTCTTACTTTCTCTTTTCTTTCTTTCTCTCTTAAAAAAAAATATATATATATATATATATATATATATATATATATATATATATATATATATATTATATATATTTTTTTTTTTTTTTTCTTCTTTCGGCTTTTCCCTGCGTTAGGGGTCACCACAGCGATCTAGTCGCACGAAGATTTGGCAGTTGTTTTTACGCCGGATGCCCTTCCTGACACAACCACAGACCGCCGAGCAACCACAGCCCTCTGTGTGGAGTAGAGAGCTGATATCTAGGGTTCCCGGGGGAGCAGATGGTGGGGGTTAAAGCTTCTATATGTAACTTTTTTAACAATATATTTTTAACATATTTCTTCACTCTGTCACTAGATTGATGTTAGAGAGGTAATCTCTGAAAAAAACTTTAAAAAAATATTGTCCCCTTGCTTCTCCAGGTGGTAAATAAGCATTTCTAAAAAGAAAAAGTGACCCGCCATTTTCCAGCCAATAAAAACAAAGTTTGTAACCAGCCAATAAAAACCGAGCTTGAATTTGAATCAGCCAATAAAAACAGAGCTTGAATTTGAATTTCAACAGACCACAAGGGGGCAGAGCCATATATGGCTCTGAGGGGGAGGGATCAGAATGCTTTGCTTGTTGAATTTTTTTCTAAGTGCTGATGTTCTACAGAAACTGCAGACTTCACCTTTAAGGGCCTTGCTCAAGGGCCCAGAGTGGGGCAGATGAGGGTGGAGACAGGTGTGACCGCTTCACTTATCCCACCCACATCTTTGATGTTGTCGGTACCGGGGCTTGAACCGGCGATCTTCCGATCACAAGCTCACCTTCTTAACCTCTGCGCCACCACTCCCTATATTTTTTAATATATATATATATACAGGGTATCCGCGGGGTTGTAAAAGGTATTAAAAGGTAGTAAATGAAATTAACACAAATTAAGGCCATTAAAAAGTATTAAAAAGTAATAAACGTCATTTGACGAGGTATTAAATTTTTTAAACCTACACAACTATATTTTTCTTGTTCTGTCGTCTAAAAAAAGGTCTGTGAATTTATTTATCTTTTCTAATTTTATGTTCCAAGTAGGACCTTAGCTAAAACAAAGACGTCATATCGTCAGTCAGTGTGCGCGCGCACCTACAGCTGGTATCATGTCTGTAAAAAGAAACAGGAAAGAGGAGCGCGACTTTATCTTCCGACATTTAACAAGAAATTTACCTAAACAATTGTTTGTTAGCTCGAAATTATAGCAAAAGGGGTGTCTCAGTCTAACGTTTTCTTAATAAAAGTACTTTAATGGTTAAATCGGCTTTATTTAAAAAAAAAAAAGTGTCGCTGCCTCAGTGCCTGTGTGCTCCGTGATCGCTCAGCGGTGACAAACAGGAAAAAGGAGCGCGGCTCGTTTCGCCGACATTTAACAAGAAAATTACCTAAACAATTCTTTGTTAGCTCGAAATTATAGCAGAGGTGTTTTTCTGTCTGTCATTTTCTTAATAAATGCACTTTAATGGTCAAATTAGCTGCATTTCGCCACCGTGGTGCAGCTTGCTGCTGGATTGAAGGTTCAAGCAGAGAGGTGGGGAGAGTATGGCAGGCCGATTGAGTCATTAATAGCTAGTGAAGATTCTCAGTCATCCAGGACATGGTGAATTCTAAAAAATGCAATAAAAAAACAATAAAGTATAGTATAATAGTATAATAAATAGTATAATAAATAAAGTCCAGTTGTTTTTGTCTTGAACTTTTTTAAATTTGTCATTATAGGCACGTTTTCCTATTACATGATACAACAGCATGCCATACTATTACTACAATAGATATGAACTGGGTTTTTTTTTTCAGTCAGAATGAATGAAACGGTCATATTTCAGTGTTATGGTTTATAAATATGGGAGAAAAAAATCTATAAATATGTCACTTCGTCCTATAAGTTGCAAGGCATGTAAATTATGCAAAAAACTGCAACTTACAGGATGAAAAATACAGTAGTTATTATTTTTCTACCTCTCTTTTTGAATTATGCATGTGTTCAGTGTTGAATTATTTTAACTAAACTGTTCTGTTTTCAAGTTTACAGTTTTTGTTTGCCATTAGAGATATGTTATGTGTGGGAACAATTAAACTTTTTCTCTTGGGTTAGATTTAAATAACAAGTAGGTCAGTGCTTTTATTGAGGCAAGAAGCAAATTGATGTATCCAGTAATTGTTATAAAACTACATTTACTACCAAAGTTTAGGAAGAAAATGACAGTAATCTATCACTTTACAATTAGTTGCTCTAAACTGAAGTACAACAGGTTGCCGCTACGGTTACAGCTCGGTGCCGTGATGGTATTAAAAAATATTTTGATGGTATTAAAAAGGTATTAAAAGGTATTAAATTCAACTCTGGAATTTCTGCATATACCCTGTATATATATATATATATATATATATATATATAATAT
>JBBPBX010031200.1:0-34681 GCA_038048925.1 Garcialebias charrua | reverse complement strand
TTTAAAGGGGACCACACATGCAAAATTCACTTTTTAATGTTTTTTTACTAAACTTTGGGTATTTACTTCATAAAAAAACAGTCCTTGTGCCAAAAAAATGCACCCAGTGGTTTATTTACTCTAAGTAGATTTATTTGTCTGTGATTAAAAACGCTCCGTTTCACACTTCCTGCGGTTTGTGATGTCACAAACCGTAGCCAATCACCTCAAACCTGAGTCCAGCCCCTCACCTAGCAACCCCTGGTGATGCTCCACCCACTTGAGTATAAAAGATGTCACGGTTGCCTAGCGGTTTAGGAGCTGACCTGGCGGTCATTTATTCATTTATTTAGCCCATGGGGGGCTAGGGGTTTGCCCTGCTCCAGCCATGCAGCACATCTCGAGTAAAACCAGAATGTTTTATTACCTTGTTTGAATGAACTCTGTCTCGTTGAAACTGTGCACACACACTCTAGCGGTTTGGACTTGTTTCTTATATGATGAAGGACTACTGTTGCACAACTGTCAGTTTGGTTGAGCGGTTACGACACTTGACCGCCACGCAGGAGAGCGGAGATCGCGTCCCGTCAACGGCATCTTTTTTTTTCCCCCTTTTTTTTAAAGCCTTTTGTTTCGGAGAAATCGGGGTGAGACTAGATATATACATCGACATAATAATACTTTATAATTGTTATTTTTACGTTTTAGTTCAATTTTTAGTGTAATATCGCTCCCAACGCGAAGCCGGCAGAAAACTGTGCACACACACACTCTCTTCGCGTAATGAGTAATAAAAAAGAGCCATCAAGCACCACTGATCGATATATTTTCAGATTAGCAACTTATTTATTTTAAGAATACCTTTCACTTCATCAAAATCTAATCAAAACTTCAGCGTTCTAAATGTAGGTGGTTGTGATTATTTCTTATACGATGAAAGACTATTTTTGCACAACTGCACGGTTGGCCCAGAGGTAATGAACCGGACTCGTCATCCGAAGGACACGGGTTCGCGTCACGGTCGCGGATTTCTTTTTTTTTTTTTTTTTTAAGCCTTTTGTTTTGCAGACCGCCGGCGAAGACACCATCTGCGTGCGGGAGTTGTTGGGAGCTAATGACTTTTGAGGTCCGGGGGTCCGGTCAAAAGTTGCCTCATGCGGATAAATTAACTGGAGACATTCTGTGAACTTTGTGTGTGGACTGAAGCACGCTCCAACAAGCGCCGCATGCAACGAGCGGAGCACACCGCCCGCTCGGAGGAGGAAAAGCTATCATTAGCCTCGGAGCTAATGCTAAAAAAAGGAGCTGCAAATGGCGGCGCGCGCAGAGGGCTTTTGGTAAGTTATCTTAAGCTACTAGCACTAACAGTAAGTCAAATGAGTAATAAAAAAGAGCTAATTTTAAAATAACAACATATTAGAGATACTGGCTGTTGCAGAGGGCGTAGTTAATGTAAATAGGTCTTTGTAGGGCGTGGCTTTCAGACCTCATTATTCATAAACCGGTCGTTTAGAACGGAAGTGAAATTTGGCAGAATTAGAAAGGGGATATTTTTTAATCTAAGCATTATTTTGTGTATAAAATTGACTGAAAATGGTCTGGATAGCCCACAGATAAACCACAAAAAATTATATATCCTACATTTGGTCCCCTTTAACAATAATAAACAGTATTTATGTTGGCGTGGGAGATGTTTAAATTTATCTGAACTGTACAGTATCTATCTGGACTCGTTACATTTTTTAAACAGTGCGTAACGTGCTGTGAAAATGAAGACACCAGGTTTATTTTTTATTTATTTATTTATTCAGCACCAAAGTTTAAACACAAACACTGAGAATTAAACTGAACACACTATTAAAACACGTGAACCGAACTGTAACTACGTTAATGAACTGGACTCTTGCTGTGTGTTCATCTGGACCCATCAGAACCGAACCGTCTGCCTGTCAACGACAGCTTCTCCACCTGGCAGAAATAAATAAATAAATAAATAAAAACTCAGTTGTTGTGTGATCAAAGTAAACACAAGCAAACATTATATTAAGAACGTTGATTTACCTGCTGTAAGTCAGCTGTTTATCACGGAGTAAAGTCCGGTTCTGGTCCACAGGCTCAGCGTCTGGTGTGCAGCTTGTTAGATGAAGCGGGTCCCACTGACTCAAATCTGTTGACTCTTATCCAAATTCCAGCTTTAACTTGTTGTTAACTTGTTGACAACAACTTGTAGTTAGCTGATTTTAGCCAGAGAGGAAAACAGACGAGGCAGCTGCTCTGTTTACCTCAGGCAGCGCATGCGCAGTAGTGAAGGTTCCAAAAATCACAGCGCCATCTAAAGGCCCAGCATGGTAACTACAGTGAAATCATGAGGACGGGGGGTGGAGGGGGAGAGAGTCGTATCCACAGAATTCGACAGTGTCAACGCAAAACTTTTCACCTAATTAACATACCCAAAACATCCGTTTCCCCCACACAGTGTCCGTGTAAACAGGGCCTGAATGATTCCAAACAGACATGCATTGCAGTAATCGAGCCTAGATTGTAGCATGGATTACTGTCTCAGAGTTCTTTTTGGATAGACAGCCATCTCAGCTGGATAAAACAGGATTCAACAATCATGTTTACGTGACTGTTAAGTTTCAAGGAAGGGTCCATTATCACCTACAGATTAGTGACCCTTTGTTTCTCTAGGGCTAGAGAGAAAAGGTTAATGTCTTGGTTCATGAATGAACCATTGGGATGGAACAACATGACTTCAGACTTCTTCTCATTGAAACTTAAGAAGTTTAAAGCCATCCAGTCCTGGATGTCAGCCAGGTAGTCAAGAATATGTTGAATAGAGCGCAAGCCTCTGTGCCTCAGGTGGAAGTAAATTTGACAATCATCGGCATAGAAATGAAAGACACTAGCCGTGTTTCCATCAAGGTTTCTTGATGCACATTTTGAAGTATCGCATCAGAAAAGGTGAATGGAAACAGCACGATTCGAATTAACTTCCTCTAATTCGCAAAAAAGTTGATAACGCTCGCTTAAGGTGATTTTTCGAAACAGAGCTGATGCGCAAAACGAGAGATGGAAACAGATTTGCCGACTCAGTTCTGACGTAGCGAACATTCACGTCATGTGACTGATCAGCTGTTTCCGCTGTAACATCGCTAAAACTAGTTGGCATGACAGAATAAATACAACTTGCCCGATAGCAACACATTCCTGAAATATTCTCTCCATTTTGCCGAGATGTGTGGTTCGGTTCCTGTTTTCAACCGCTACTTCCTGTTTACTGTAGACGTGCGTAACGCTGACGTCTGACGTAATGCCGCTTTGCGTGGCCTGGTGGATTCGCTTCAAGCAAGTTGATAGAAACACTTCTGATTCGCATTAATTTTTATTTACATTTTTGCGAATTTTCAAAAATTTGCTTGAAATTCAAATTGAAAATAGATGGAAACACGGTTTATGTTGTGTTTGTGGAAAATAGCACCTAGTGGCAATAGATATAAAGAAAATAGAATGGGAACGAGGATGGACCTCTGCGGTATCCCCCATTGAAGCGCTGCAGATGCTGAACTGAAATATTTGATATTGACACAAAAGGTTCTGTCAGAGAGGTAGGACTCAAACCATTTGAGGGCTGACCCTGTGATGCCCACCCACTGCTCCAGTCTAGAAATGAGGATCATGTGGTCAATGGTGTCAAAAGCAGATGTAAGGTCCAATAAGGCGAGCAACACAGAATCACCTGCGTTTGTGGTTATGAAAATGTCATTAAAAACCTTCAGTAGAGCAGTTTCAGTGCTGTGGGGAGATTTTAAGCCAGATGGGAATAACTCAAGGATAGCGTGATCCTCCAAGAAACAATTCAACTGAGACTCAACAATTTTTTCCAGTAGTTTTGAGGTGAATGGGAGTCGGGAGACAGGCCGGATGTTGGATACCCCTGAGGGGTCAAGGTTAGGTTTTTTCAGGAGAGGCTGGACAGCAGCATGTTTAAAGGTTTTTGGCATCACACCTGAGGATAAACTGCTATTCACAATAGCGAGAATAGAAGAACTCGGATTAGGAAAAACCTCTGTTAGTAGTCGAGGGGGGACCACATCAAAGGGGGAACCAGATGCCTTCATGTTGCACATTACCTGTTCCAGAGAAGACAGAGAGATGGGCTCAAAGTGGTCAAACACAGCTACACAATGAGATGGGATGGATGAATCGTGAGCTGGTGGAGAAATTAGTGCCCGGGTGTTCGCAACTTTTTCTAAAAAGAAATGGAGGACGTTTTCACACAGTTGAGGCTTCCAGAGGTGATGGCTCACTGAGGTGTAGAACTAAGTTCAGGGTAAAAAAAAGAACTCTGGTATTTTGGGAGTTGGAGACAATAATATCAGAAAATAATTTAGATTTAGCAGCTTTAACAGTTTTCTGATAGCGACGCCAACTCTCCCTTAACATTTGAAACGAAACCTGCAGCCTGTCCTTCTTTCACTTGCATTCTGCTCTCCGACATTGTTGTCTAATGGCTTGAGTGACGTCATTCAGCCAAGGCTCTGATCTAAGTTTAGTTTTTCTGGTTTTAAGGGGAGCAATACGGTCCAGAACATTTAAACAAACAGAGTTGAACTGAGAGGTTAGATCCTTGGTAAAAGGTGACACCAGGAGCTGTTCGATCCTCTGAGTTAAAAGCTTCATTAAAACGAGCAGCAGTGAAATGGTTAATGGTATGAGTGATATGTGCAGGAGCGCACGGCTTAGCAGTAGGACAAGGGGCGGGGGTGGTGAAGTCAAACAATACAGGCATGTGATCTTAAAAAACATTGTCACTAATTACCAAATTAGAAACAGAGACATCACATGTTAAAACGAGGTCCAACGTGTGACCGTGTTCTTGGGTGGGACCGTTTACCTGTTGAGTTAAATTAAAAGAGTCCAATATATCTAGAAAGTCCTTCACTAACCCCAAAAATACACTACACGCGGTCCGTGTCCGCTCCGCTCCGCAGGTCGCAGCTGAGCGAGTCCAAAGTCCACTGCCTCCGCTCAGCTCAGGTCCGCATGGATGCGCCGCTCCAAGACGCATGCGCGGGAATTGTGAGATTGCGCGATAAATCAAGTGATAAATAATGAAGTCAGAACAAAACAATTCATTCGGTGGAAGAAGGAGAACAACAGTAAAGGCTGCCTTGATCTTCTCTCGTAAATAAGCGACAGGACATGGTTTGAGCAACAGGAAGTGATGTTTACATTTCAGAATAAAATACTTTTTTATTTATTTATTTCTTGTATTGCGTTATTAGGTGTAGTCATAGTCATAAATATAATAGTTTAGTCATAGAATAGTGATAAATGATAGTTTGACAGCATTTTTGTACAAATAAATCCGTATAGAGCTAGGATTAGTCCGCCCGTGGTGATTTTATTTTGTAAATACGGAAGTTGTGCTCGTTCCTTTTCCTGTTGGTGCGACGTAATCTTCAAAAGTTGACTCCGGCACAGCTCCGGCGTCCGGCAGAAATAGAAAAATTTCTAATTTTGACGGACTGCCGTCCGCTCGCCGCAGCTCACCGCCGCCGTGCGGAGCCAGTGTACTTTATCTCATTGATTATAATGGGTGCGTATTTGCTGCGGAGGTCGGACCGGAGCGGGGCGGAGCTGGAACGCGTGTAGTGTATTTTTGGCGTAAGGGCTTCTCCTGACAACACACATGGATATTAAAGTCCCCAATAATCAATAAGTGAGTGTATCTTGGTGTGATATCAGCCAAAAAGTCAGAGAATTCACTTATGAAGTCCTTTGATCGAGGGGGGCGATAGACGAGTGCGCACAGAACCGGAGGAGAATGTCGGAGTTCAAAGACTCGAGTTCAAAGCTGGAGTGGGAAACAGGGATGGCCAACTGTTTACAGGCAAAGTTTGGTTTAAAGACTGTTTAAAGGTTCAGTATGCAGTTTCTGTAGAACTGCAGCACTTAGAAATATTTTCAACAGGCAAAGCATTCTGATCCCTCCCCCTCAGAGCCATATGTGGCTCTGCCCCCTTGTGGTCTGTTGAATTTCAAATTCAAGCTCTGTTTTTATTGGCTGATTCAAATTCAAGCTCTGTTTTTATTGGCTGGTTACAAACTCTGTTTTTATTGGCTGGAAAATGGCGGGTCACCTTTTCTTTTTAGAAATGCTTATTTACCACCTGGAGAAGCAAGGGGACAATATATATTTTTTTTTTTTCAGAGATTACCTGGCTAACATCAGTCTGTCAGGAGGTAGTGACAGAGTGAAGAAATATGTTCATAAAAAAAGCTACATACTGAAGCTTTAATAATCCACCCCTGCACCGGACTGATGGCCAAGGGGCATTAATACACAGACAGTCCGGAGGTAATAATTCCACCAAGGCGTTGGACTCACCATCTGATATCCAAGATTCTGTGACATAGAGAAAATCCAACTCATTGTCTTTAAAAAAAAAAACTAATTGAGGATGAAAGTCTTGTTGGAAACAGAACTTGCGTTGATTAAACACATCCTGATAGGGTCCAACGCAGACACAGCCGTGATGAGGGGAGCGCGCGTCAGCGGGCACAGATTTTGAAGAACAGTACCTCCAGGTCGGCTTGCGTAGCGCGCAGGTAAAAAGCTCTAGTGGTTTACATGGAGTGAGCGTACGGTAGGGGTGGACGATACGGCTCAAAAATTATATCGTGATATTTCAGAGTATTATCACGATAACGATAAATTTCGTGATATAACCCAAAAAAAAAAATCAAATGTATTTATTTGACAAAATTAACTTAACATGTTGCTTTGCAGTATTATATAAAATTTTAAAAAACAACAAGGGGTAATTTTACTGAAATTACTTTATTTAGTAAAGTATTTAGTCTCCAAGTAAAACTACACCTGCACTTTAGTTTTTGTGGTGGTTTTTTTAATCTATATTTTGTGCAGACTTTTTCAATCTAAATAACAGATCATTTTTAAAGTATTTTTTTTTTTCAGAGATTACCTGGCTAACATCAGTCTGTCAGGAGATGTGGCAGAGTGAAGAAATATGTTTATAAAAAATGTTACATACAGCTCCTTTAAATGAGCTGTAACTTCTACAAGTTGATCAGCTGAAACTTGTTAATGTTTCAGCTTCATCTGTTCATGCAGGAACGTGTCATTCCTCTATTTTTTTTTAAAAACTGATCTGTCTCTGATGGAGCGAGTGACTGTGGAGCCGCGCGTGTTTACAGCGGGGACACGCAGCGAGACATGCAGCACCGAGCTGCTCGGAGCGGAGCGGGGCGGGGGAGGAGGGGACAGCTGTCTGTGCCTGCAGAGCAGGGTGGAGAGAAGTTGAGACGCGCGTGCGTTGTTTTTAACATTTTAGCAGTAACTAATTAGCGTTTTACACCAGTAGACTGGTGGAGGGGAGGTGCGCAGTTGTTTAAAGCACTTGGGTGTTAAGGGGCGGGGCGCCCTGACGTATTACGTCATGAAATTAGCATATCATGATATAAGTTTTTTGCCCGGGCAAGCTTTTTATACCGGTATTACCGGTAACGATATGATATGGCCCAGCCCTAGCGTACGGGTAGTTGGCCAACAGGCTAGCCTCTGGAGCACCACGGGTCTGAGAGGTGATGATCTGATCCAGAGCGAGCCCCGTAACTCTTGACATAATAATCCACACGGTGCCTCGGCTTCACCAAAATCCCTGCACGCTTCCCACGACATCTGCAACGTTTCCTCCCGGGAGAAAGGCCAGGGTCACGTAGATGAAATTCAGGAATCTCGGACAGAACCGGTGGAGGAGAGTGCCGACCACTGTACAAAAACTCTGCAGGCATTTCAGCAAATGTACGGAGTTCCAAAAGTGCCCGACAATCCTACTGCAAATATGATTCGGTACACTGCACAAAGCATTGTGAAAATAACAAAAATAGAAGAGAAACAGAGCGAGGGACGGCAAGCCTTACACACCGACGCCATCTAGGAAAACCGTTATGAACAGAATCAGTGACAACAGGCAGCTCTTGAGGAGTCCAACTCACACCCTGAAGGGTCTGACTTACTTCAGGCAATGTGAACCAAACTCTTGCACAGCTTGTTTAGGGACTGAACAGCCTGTAGTAACAAGCCCTCTATCTCATATTCATGGAGCACCCCCACAGTGTACCCCGAGGAACATGGTCGAAGGCCTTTTCCAAGTCCACAGAACACATGTAGACTGGATCTAAAGATGGTCATTATAGAAAACTGGGTTGCCAAGTCAAAATCCAAGATGCCCACCACCATATATAAATGTAAACTCTGTCATTTGAAGAGACTGATTTCTAGTTTTTAGTTATTGAGGTGGCTAAAGATTAATCTATGCTGGTCAAGGCCACCATTGGCCTCACCTTGAGTCCTCCACTGCACCTGGTGGTGGATAAAATATCTCCCTCCAGGACCCATCACTCTACACTGCCTCAGACAAAAAAAAATACTCCCTCTGTTCTTGTGCAGATATTTAAGTGGGTAGAAGTTACCTTCTACCCACTTAAATATCTTTCACCAAAAACATTTAGGTTTACTTGCATTGTCTGTTCAGTTCCAGTCCAGAAAAACCCTCATCTTCAAAACTACAAACATTTCCTATTCAAACCCCTCAGCGATGGGGGACATTGGTACACTGATTGTTTCTCAGTGATTCAGAAATCAGTTTAAAGCTTTCACTTGTGTCTCGCTCCTTTAAATGTAACAAACATAAATATTTAAGTTATTTGAGTGAACGTTCAGAATCGACAGGCGAGTGTCAGAGCCAACCACAGAAGTTTAGCTCCAGCTCAACGTGAGCTGAATGTTTGGAAGCTTGTGACCAGTCCTTCTCGTGCACGTCTTGATCCAGTGTTTCCGTTAATCTTCTCTTGTTCCAGAGTACGTGGATGAACTGAAGCAGTACAATCCTGCTTACTTCCAGTGGGCGGAGTCAGAAGAAGAGCTGGCAGAACCTCTGAAAGGTGTTGGCAGCTGTGTGGAGCGTTGCAGTAAGGAAAGTGAGGAGCAGATCCAGCACCTGTCTGAAGTCCTGGTCCCTGCCCTGCACCAGTACGTCCTCTGTGCTGACACCCTGAAGGTGAGACCAGTCTGGTTCAGTTCTGCTCCCAGTTCAGTACAACGTGTTTTCCGTCACTGATTGAGAATAGATCGAGGTAAACCCAAAATAGGTTGGACACCCCCAGGGCTGTCCCTTCTCTCCGATCCTGTTTGTGGTGGTCATGGACAGGCTACCTAGGCACAGTTGTGGAGAGGAGGGGTTTGGTTGGAGAACCTCAGGGTCTCTTCTCTGTTTTATGCAGATGATGGTTCTTCTGATGTTTTTAGGCCAGGACCGTCAGTGTGCCCTAAAGCAGTTCACAGCCGAGTGCGAAGCGGAATGAGAGTCAGTTCCTCTAAGTCTGAGGCCATGGTTCTCCATTGTAAACGGGTGGAATGCCCCCTCTGGGTCGCGCAGGGTGGGGGATCTTTTCCTCAGGTGGAGGAGCTTGGGTATCTGGGTGTCTTTTCCCTGAATCATGATCAGATGGAACTGGAAGATGGATCCACGGATCAGGGCTTCATCCTCAGTAATGAGGGTGTTCCTTCGGTCAGTCCTGGTGAAGAAAAAGGAGTCAAAAGGCAAAGCTCTGGATTTACTGGTCTACAGTATCTATATTCCAAACCTCACCTGCGATCCTGAGGTTTGGATCATGACCAAAAGAACCAGATCCTGGATCCAAGCAGCTGAAATGAGCTTCCTTCAGCTCGACCTTAGAGATAGGACGAGGAGCTCCCATCATCCAGGAGGAGCTCGAAGTACAGCTGCTGCTCCTTCGCATCAAAAGGAGTCAGTTGAAGAGGTTCATCTGATTTACCTGACTAAATAAAGGTTGAATGAATCTGATCAAGATGCCTCCTGGATGCCTTCATTATGAGGAGTTTTAGGCACATCCTGCTGATAGGAGGCCCTAGGACAGACCCAGAACTCTTTGGGGGGATTGTGGTCCTCCAGATGGAGATGGAGCATGTTTCTGAGGAGAGTTAGGTCTGGGTTTCTCTCCTGGACCTGTTGCCTCCATGACCCCACCACAGATAAACAGAAGATGATTAGAAAAAGGCAATCCAGTGTGGTTTAGTGTCTGCTGGGTTTATGGACCTGTCAATGCATCAACAACTGATCTGTCTTTTTCTTTGTTTTTATTCTCGTTGACAGTCCCGTGGCCTCAAAATCTGTTTTCTGTTTTCACAAAGAAAATAAATTTGAAGGTTTTCTTGTTTTTGACCTTTGAAGAAGCTTTCAGCATTTTTATATGAATTCAAAATCCCTTAATCATTGAGGCGACATATTCTGAACTGTTACAACTCAAACTGTCTGTGTGAGGCGTTCAAGGACACAGTAAATACATTCAGTTGCAAAAGTATTCACCCCCATGGTAATCGTTCTGTTCTGTTCCTTCCCAGCCTTGAGTTTGATTAAACCCCGGGTTGTCCTGAACACGTCTTTCACAGCTGGCTGATGGCGTTCAGGAGCGTAACCAGGCTTGGTCTAAGGCCAGGACAACAGACCAGTAACTACAGACTGATATCTACAACAGAGCTGTAGGGCCACTCAAAAACAAAAAAACTAAAATTGCATTATGAACATAAAAGCAGTCTTACAACTGCGGTAAAATGATGAACGATAAACAGAAGCTGTATGACATTGTATATCGGCTGCATTGACGCATTTAGTCGTGACATAATGTGGATGGAGGCTTATTTCACAAACCCAAAAGTGATTGCGGACTATTTTATGAACACTGTGACTCACATTGGAGGCTGTCCACAGCATAGACATAAATACGTAGACGCCTCGTTGAGCGGGCTGGCCGCTGCAGCGGTACGTCAGAGAATCCACCATTTTGAATGTGACAGATCTGCTGGTTAATTAATACAAGGAAATGGACTGAACGTCACAAAGCACCGTTTTACAAAGTGTTTTAAAGTGTTTTATCAATGTCATTTACACACACTAATGTATTTGAAAAACAAACAGACAACATTTATACATTTTAACGAGATTATTAAAAATATGTACTCCTTAAATGGTTAGGTTATTCAAACCGGATTCCAAAAAAGTTGGGACACTAAAAACAGTGTGACTAAAAACTGAATGCAATGATGTGGAGGTGCCAACATCTAATATTTTATTCAGAATAGAACACAGATCACAGATCAAAAGTTTAAACTGAGAGAATGTATCATTTTAAGGGAAAAATATGTTGTTTCAAAATTTCATGGCGTCAACAAATCCCCAAAAAGTTGGGACAAGTCCATTTTTACCACTGTGTGACATCCCCCCTTCTTCTTACAACACTCAACAGACGTCTGGGGACAGAGGAGACCAGTTTCTCAAGTTTAGAAATAGGAATGCTCTCCCATTCATGTCTAATACAGGCCTCTAACTGTTCAATCGTCTTGGGCCTTCTTTGTCGCACCTTCCTCTTTATGATGCACCAAATGTTCTCTATAGGTGAAACATCTGGACTGCAGGCTGGACATTTCAGTACCCGGATCCTTCTCCTACGTAGCCATGATGTTGTGATTGCTGCAGAATGTGGTCTGGCATTATCTTGTTGAAAAATGCAGGGTCTTCCCTGAAAGAGATGACGTCTAGATGGAGCATATGTTGTTCTAGAACCTGAACATAGTTCTCTGCATTAATGGTGCCTTTCCAGACATGCAAGCTGCCCATGCAACCCCATACCATCAGTGATGCAGGCTTCTGAACGGAGCGTTGATAACAACTTGGGCTATCCTTGTCCTCTCTGGTCCGGATGACATGGCGTCCCAGTGTTCCATAAAGAACTTCAAATCGTGACTCATCTGACCACAGAACAGTCTTCCATTTTGCCACACTCCATTTTAAATGACCCCTGGCCCAGTGCAAACGTCTGAGCTTGTGGAGCTTGCTTAGAAATGGCTTCCTCTTTGCACTGTAGAGTTTCAGCTGGCAACGGCAGGATGGCACGGTGGATTGTGTTCACTGACAATGCTTTCTGGAAGTATTCCTGAGCCCATTCTGTTATTTCCTTGACAGTGGCATTCCTGTTTGAGGTGCAGTGACGTTTAAGGGCCCGGAGATCACGAGCATCCAGTAGAGTTTTACGGTCTTGGCCCTTACGCACAGCAATTGTTCCAGATTCTCTGAATCTTTTGATGATGTCATGCACAGTTGATGATGATTATAGGGGTGGGCGATATGACTCAAAAAATATATTGTGATATTTCAGAGCATTATCACGATAACGATAAATTTGTGATATAACCAAAAAAAAAAAGTATTTATTTGACAAATTTAACTTAACATGTTGCTTTGCAGTATTATATAAAATTTTAAAAAATAACAAGGGGTAATTTTACTGAAATTACTTTTTTTAGTAAAGTATTCAGTCTCCCAAGTATAAAAATAAAAAAAATAAAAATGATCTGTTACAGTATTTAGATTGTGTTACGACCCGGCTCAGCCAGGAGAAGCGGAAGTAACATTAAAAACCCAGATGGAACAAGGTTGAGTAAAAGTAACAATTTAATTGGTCAGTTTAAAATAAAATTTAACATTAGCAAAAGGAGGGGTACTTTCACACAAGTTTAATTCAAAAACAAAAGTTGGTCCTAGAGGAGCCACTTGCTCCCACACACAAAAGTTAGGGTAGGGCTGAAAGGCGTGCAGCTGTGAAGCTCGTTAGTGTTTCAGCTTCCTCTTTTCATGCAGGAACGTGTCATTTCTCTGATTCATTTTTTTTAACTGAATTGCCGTGGACCAACTGTGGAACCTAATAGACAGCTGAGCTGCACGTGTTTGAGATAACAGCGAGGCTGCAACCGGCAGCACGCGCAGCGGCTGCAGAGCGGGTTGGAGCAGGGGAGGGGGAGAAGAAGGGAAGGGCCGGGAGAAGCTGCCTGAGACACGAGTTGTTGTTTTTTTTAGCATTTTAGCCAGCAAATATTGCACGCAGACTGGTGGAGGGAGGTGCACAGTTCTGTTTTGTCGGTTTAAACGCTCGGTTGTTAAGGGGGCGGGGCGTTCTGACGTATTACGTCATGAAATTAGCATATCATGATATCATTTTTTTGTGGGAGTGGTGGCACAGAGGTTAAGAAGGTGCGCTTGTGATCGGAAGGTCGCCGGTTCAAGCCCCGGTACCAACAACATCAAAGATGTGGGTGGGATAAGTGAAGCGGTCACAATTGTCTCCACCCTCATCTGCCCCACTCTGGGCCCTTGAGCAAGGCCCTTAACCCACACCATCTGCTCCCCCGGGAACCCTAGATATCAGCTCTCTGCTCCACACAGAGGGTTGTGGTTGCTCGGTGGTCTGTGGTTGTGTCAGGAAGGGCATCCGGCGTAAAAACTGCCAAATCTTCGTGCGACCAGTTCGCTGTGGCGACCCCTAACGCAGGGAAAAAAGCCGAAAGAAGAAAAAAAAAAAAAAAAAANTCCTTTCAGCCAACACACGTGCTTCGCTTGTCGCTGCTCAGCCGCACACAATCCCCGAAAAACAACCTCTGAAAGAACCTTTAGTCCCGACCCCGAATATTTCCAGTGTTAAGACTAATTATACTCAGGCTACGAAGACCGACTACAACCCCCCACCCCTGTGAGCATGAAGTCATCAGTAATGTCTGAGTGGAGGTTCAGGAGTTTATACGGAGGATGTTCTAGTCCAGGGTTATTCAACTAAACTGCTCAGGGGCCGGGCATCCAGCTGTTCTTGCCATTAAGAAAGTTTGTTTTATGGTTTAAAACGCGTGTCAAACTCTAGGACCGATTTTGTTAACATCTCGTAAGGTGATACTTTAAAGGAGCTGTATGTAACTTTTCTAACAATATATTTTTAACATATTTCTTCACTCTGTCACTACCTCCTGACATACTGATTTTAGACAAGTAATCTCTGAAAAAAACTATTGTCCCCTTGCTTCTCTAAAAGCATTTCTAAAAAGCCACAGTGACCCGCCGTTAACCAGCCAATAAAAACAGAGCTTGAATTTGAATCAGCCAATAAAAACAGAGCTTGAATTTGAATCAGCCAATAAAAACAGAGCTTGAATTTGAATCAGCCAATAAAAACAGAGCTTGAATTTGAATCAGCCAATAAAAACAGAGCTTGAATTTGAATCAGCCAATAAAAACAGAGCTTGAATTTGAATTTCAGCAGAGCAAGGGTAACAGAGCCATATATGGCTCTGAGGGGGAGGGACCAGAAACGTGTCTCTGTTCAAAATTTTCCTAAGTTCCAGCGTGTTCCAGAAATTACATACTGAACCCAAAGTAAAATTTTTAGTTTTTTATTTTACTTCAAAACTGAGCCTACTTTAAGACTTCTCATGACAGTTGGACAACTTTGAAGCCAAAAAAAAAAAAAAGACCCCTGTGAGCATGAAGTCATCAGTAATGTCTGAGTGGAGGTTCAGGAGTTTATACGGAGGATGTTCTAGTCCAGGGTTATTCAACTAAACTGCTCAGGGGCCGGGCATCCAGCTGTTCTTGTCATTAAGAAAGTTTGTTTTATGGTTTAAAACGCGTGTCAAACTCAAGGACCGATTTGTTAACATCTAGTGGTGATACTTTAAAAGTACAGTAAAATGTTTTTATTGGCTTTTTATTTTACTTCAAAACTGAGCCTACTTTAAGACTTCTCATGACAGTTGGACAACTTTGAAGCCAAAAAAAAAAAAACCCCACTATCTTGGATTTTTCTGTAATCTTTGATTTTGATGCAGTAAAAGTGACCAACGTCAAATGAGGCCGACAAAACTCTTGTTGAGGAACCTGCAGCCAAGAAAAGAGTCGGGTATCTGACTGGGAGTCATAATGAAGGAAGTTGGCTCAATATAAGATTTTTATTTTGGTCCCCTTTTTGTAACAGAGTTTGACGCCCCAGGATTAAAAAAAATGAACCCATTGGTGGTTTGAACCGAGTTCACCCGTGGGCCTGATTTAATAGCCCTGTTCTAGTCTTTAACAGAAAATAGTTGGTGGTTTAATTCCACGTCTTGATATTTGTGTATTCACTGAACTGAGTTTTAATTTCCAGGTGATGTTTTTGTTGCAGAGAGCTGTTTCCAGTTTGGGTGGGGAACTTGTCTTTCCCACTGACGGAGTCCACGATTACAAACCTGTTCAGCAAGTAAGACGTTCTTCTGCCAATTCTTTATAAATGTACTTATTTTTGTTTTATATGAACGCATCCAGCCGTGTGCTGAGCTGTTTGAGTAAATATTTGTCTCTGTTTCAGGGCAGGGGTGGTCCATAGTGTGAAGGTTTTACCTTACAAACGTTGTGCCTTTGTCAACTTTACAAACGCGGAGCACTGTGACGAAGCCATCAGACGCTTTCATGTGAGTACGACCAGATCTTTGATTCTTGTCTCGTCCCAGTTTGCTCTTCTCTCTATAGTTGGTTTAAAGGAAACTGGAAACCAAATTGAGCTTTCGCTAAATATTTGTGAAGCCACCCGCTGTCACAGAGCCACGTAACTCCTGTGTGTGTGTCGAATCCTGTTGAAGTTGTGATCAGTCTGTGCAAAAGTAAAAATCAGTTTAAGCAGGTTTATTAGTCAAGAACATCTTGGTTCTTAGTCAAAAACACGTATTTTCTGGTGCATAGGTCGCACCGGTGTATAGGTCGCATTGTCCAATTATCACCAATAGATTGGAAAAATCCCTAGATAGGTCACACCTACGTTTAGCTCTGCTGCAAATGTCTGCCACAGGAGCGCACAGCAAGGCTTTTAAGAAGATTAACACTTAAAAACAATTATTTGTTTGATAAAAATTATAGCAAATATGTGTCTGAGCTGAACTTTTCCTTAATAAATGAACGTAATTGTGAAATGAGCTGGATTTAAAAATTTGTTTCGCCGAAAGTGATAACAATAGGTCGCACCGGTGTATAGGTCGCAGGCCTTGAAAAAAAAAACATAAAAAGGTGTGACCTACACACCGGAAAATATGGTATCTATAAAAACGTGCTACTCTGTACAGCCAGGGTTGATGTTCCAGGTCGATCCTGACCTCTACCTCTGGTTTAGTCCTCGTTTGTTTTAAAGTCTCAATTATTGGACTCGTTAAAATGGGAAAGTTCAGATTCTGCTTCAATTGAATCTGAAACAATTTATCAAATAATTGGTACATTTAATATTAGGATTTTTTTTCCCCTTTAAAGCAAAAGTTCAGTTTTTTATTTTTATTTTTTTATTTGGGTTCTGTGGAAAAGCAGTGGTTCCCAACCCAGGTCCTTGAGGAACACCATCCTGCATGTTTTAGTTGTTTTCTTGCTCCAACACACCTGATTCAGATGTTCTGCATAAGCCTGTTAATCATCCATTCATTTAAATCAGGTGTGTTAAAGCAGGGAAACGGACTAAAACACACAGCTTGATGTTCCTCAAGGACCAGTGTTGGGAACCATCGAGTTATGGTATTATTTTGTTGTAGATGGCCCTTTAAACAAGCTCGGCTCGAAAAAAATAGTTTTGACTTGAATCAAAGCGACGAGCTAAAGGCTAGTCCAAGTGGAACGAGACCAACATGGTGTGGCTTTAAAACTTTGTGTAAAAATTTCTGATCTGTTGACATAGTTAATATTTAAATCACACAAAAAATAACAGATGACACGATTTATCTTTATTTTGTGGTTTATTTTCCTGGTTGATTGAGCGTACACATTTCTATTTAATTTATAAACTTTTACATGGTTATTCTGGCAGAAATATAATCCCACAGGAAGTGCCCCAAGCAGCAAATGCTACAAGCTTCTGAATACCAAACATTATATGAAGGGATTTCCTAGCACTACAGCAGCCGTCAGGGAAAATAAGTCAATTTCAAAGGAAATTAAAATGACTAGAATTATTGTTTTTTTTCTGAAGACAGACCTGTTAAAAACTTTGATTTAAGTAAGATTAGCTGTTTTACTTGTTTGAACTTGTTCAGTTTAGGCTGTTTTTATAGACTTTATTTATTTACTTTTGTTCATTGTGAGCCATTCTGCAGCACGGGTCACTTTTCTACAGCCTCTCGGCGTATCAAAAAGGTCACCGGACTCAGAGCTGAAGGGCAGCATGACCTGCCGTCAGAATATTTCCTCCCCAGCAGCTAAAGAAAACGAGCTTAAATCTCATCCTTCCATGACCCACGTGCTCCTTTTTCAGGGCTCTGTGCTGAACGGCGTGAGGATGGCTGTGAAATACCCGGACAGGATCCCTCCAGGCATGGGCATGTCCAGGTCCGCCCTCAGATCTCAAGACCTGCAGGAGCAGAATCCGAGGCCAGTGTTTCTTCAGATGACCTCAAGAAGTTTTAACCTGTCAGCACGGGCTGACACTTACGCCATCACAAACTGAATTTAATGGTTTGAACAAAGAATATGAATAACTTTCTTTTTAGCATATTTGTTGAAATCTGTCGTGCCAAAAATCGATTGGCGCCACGGAAGCGTGCACGAGAGGTGTCACTGTTTTAGTTCTTTAAAATTGAACAAGATTAACACCTCAAAAAACTATGATTTGTTTGCTTGACATTATAGCAAAGTGTGTCTCAGTCTACCTTTTCCTTAATAAATGCACTTTAATGGTGTAAGAAGCTTCGTTTCTCCTGCCAAAGATCGAATGTGGCTCGTAATTTAACAAACGTGCAAAATGAAGCCTTTTTGACCATTAAAGTGAATTTATTAAGGAAAAGGTAGACACACCTTTACTATAATGTAGAGCAAACCACTCGTTTTTAGGGATTAATCTTGTTAAATTTCGAAGAACTGAAACAGTGAGTCCTCTCGTGCGCAGTGCCAGTTGATTTTTGGCACAACAGATTTCAGCAGTCACAGTAGTCCCTCGTTTATCACGTGGGATCCGTACCCTGAAGCTCCGCGATAAGTGAAAAACCTCAAGTGTAGTAAGTAGGCCTGTTACAATAAATCAATTACGTAATCACATGATAAATGAAAATTATCGACCTCATTTTCATTTATCGGCTTAATCGTTTCTTCGTGTCTCTTTCTACTGAAGACACTGGATGACAAAAGGCTCAACTCCAGTGCTCTTCACTGACCCCTCACTTTCTCTTTAAAATCCGTTTTAACAATCCAAAATTGAGTTTTTGGATCATTAAAAGCAGCTAAGCTGAGAAGCTAAGCTACGAGCTAAGCTAACGTGCTGACCTCGGGTGGTGAAAAACCTCCGTCTTGTCAAGGCTCCAAAATTCACGGTTGAAACTGGTGCCGTTCTAAAAAGTTAAGTCTGGTCCTCTGGACATACAAAAAAACAAAACAAAAATATTGTTTTGTTTTTTGAATGTCCAAAGGACCAGACGTAACTTTTTATTATTTTTTTTCTACCTGGATTACAGTATTGAGCATGCATCAGGATACTTTGTGTAAAAAGTTGTTTTTCCTCTGCAAAAAGAAGCTATTATTAAAAGCTTTGTGTCAAAAATGCAATGCTAAAAAGCTCCAAACCACGCAGAGCGTCCGCCATTTTGAGAACCGAAAAAGGAAGGAGAGACAGTCCATGTCATGTCAAGAGGCCTCCCTCCCATTTTTCTTAGAGGTACGCTGCTCGCTCCCTCACTATCCATTCTTCGGTTCTTCAGTCTTATACTGCCACCCAGTGGTTCAAAAAAGATACTACACTCAAAACATGTCGACATTTCTTCTTAAATTTGACAATAATTACTAATTATTGTTACATTTCAAACTATATTATCATGTATCGCAATAATTTCTGAGACGATTAATTGCCCAGCAAAATTTATCGTGACAGGCCTAGTAGTAAGTAGTAGTTTATTTTAGTATATATAAATATACAAACTGGATTCCAAAAAAGTTGGGACACTAAACAAATTGTGAATAAAAACTGAATGCAATGATGTGGAGATGGCAAATGTCAATATTTTATTCATAATAGAACATAGATGACAGATTAAAAGTTTAATCAGAGTAAATATAACATTTTAAAAGAAAAATATGCAGTTTAAAATTTCACATTGTCAACAAATCCCAAAAAAGTTTGGGACAAGTAGCAATAAGTGGCTGGAAAAAGGAAATTGAGCATATAACGAACAGCTGGAAGACCAATTAACACTAAATAGGTCAATTGACAACATGATTGGGTATAAAAAGAGCTTCTCAGAGTGTCAGTGTCTCTCAGAAGCCAAGATGGTAAGAGGATCACAAATTCCACCATTGTTGTGCAGAAAGATAGTGCAGCAATACCAGAATGGTGTTACCCAGCGTAAAATAGCAAAGACTTTTAAGTTATCATCATCAACCGTGCATAACATCAAAAGATTCAGAGAATCTGGAACAATCGCTGTGCGTAAGGGTCAAGGCCGTAAAACTCTACTAGATGCTCGTGATCTCTGTGCCCTTAATGCCAGTTACCCACTGGACCCTTGTCGGGCGGCGGAAGCGGCAGGTTTACATGCAAAGTCTATGTGGAGATGCGTCGAGGCGCGGCGTATCGTGAAGCGGCGCATTTTGTGTGTTAAAAGCGGCGCGGCGGCACGCGGCAGTTCCTTTCCGCGCACGCGCGTGTCCGAAGCAACCTACGCGTTGAGCAGCGTCGGATCGAAAAGTTGATACAGGTAGTCCCCGACTTACGAGCGAGTTCCGTCCCTAGGGGGCGCTCGTATGTCAAAAATTCGTAAGTAGGATCACATAGTAAAAAAAAAAAAGAATACATACAGTACTGGACAGTCACCAAGCACTTAGCCTATCCTAACACAGTTTTTAAAGATGAAGGAATAAGTTGAATTGTCTCCCTTTCACATAAAGGGAGCAAGCTCCCTATGGAGCCTGCAGGGAGGAGGGAGACAATTCAACTGACTCCTTCATCTTTAAAAACTGTGTTAGGATAGGCTAAGTGCTTGGTGACTGTACAGTACTGTACATTTATCTATTTATTAAAAATATACAGTATATACAGTATTTTTATTTTTTATTGTTTTTTATTTATAAATAGATAAATGTACAGTACTGTACAGTCACCAAGCACTTAGCCTATCCTAACACAGTTTTTAAAGATGGAGTCAGTTGAATTGTCTCCCTCCTCCCTGCAGGCTCCATAGGGAGCTTGCTCCCTTTATGTGAAAGGGAGACAATTCAACTTATTCCTTCATCTTTAAAAACTGTGTTAGGATAGGCTAAGTGCTTGGTGACTGTCCAGTACTGTACATGTATTCATTTATTAAAAAAAAAAAAAAAAAAAAAAAAAATTTTTTTAATGAGATGCATGCTCTTAAGTCCGGGACCTCGTAAGTCAGAGCGCTCGTAAGTCGGGGACTACCTGTATTTTGCGGCTCAACGTTGCTCGACGCATCGCAACAACCAATCGGGAGAGCCTCTGCTATGTGATTACACAACGACAACGGGACTTTTTTTGGACTTTTTAAACTTACCCCATCGAGCCTCCATGAATTGGAACCAGACTCCGGTAAGAAACTTGGCATTTTAAACAGTTGCTGCTGTCCGCTCCAGCGTACGATCACCCCAAACATAAAAAAACGTTTTAATCTCAACAAAGACTGTCGGAGCTGCAGTTCGGCTCGTAGAAAACCCACTCCAGTAGGAACGGGGGTCACGTGCTGCTGATTTTATCTGCCAGCAGCATGAAAACACAACAACTACCCGGAAAACGAGCTAGACTCCCTCCTCTGCCTCCCCCCAGTGCGCGTCATCAGACGCGTCTCAGTGTCTCCCAGTGTGACCGTGACAAGCAGCCAAAAGGGGGCGGCAGGAGCGTTCTGACAATTTAGGTGGGTACCCGGCATTAAACGTCACTGCACCTCAAACAGGAATGCCACTGTCAAGTAAATAACAGAATGGGCTCAGGAATACTTCAGAAAGCATTGTCAGTGAACACAATCCACCGTGCCATCCGTCGTTGCAGCTGAAACTCTACAGTGCAAAAAGGAAGCCATTTCTAAGCAAGCTCCACAAGTTCAGACGTTTGCACTCCAACTATGTTCAGGTTCTAGAACAACATATGGTCCCATCTAGATGTAATCTCTTTCAGGGAAGACCCTGCATTTTTCAACAAGATAATGCCAGACCACATTCTGCAGCAATCACAACATCATGGCTACGTAGGAGAAGGATCCGGGTACTGAAATGCCAGCCTGCAGTCCAGATCTTTCACCTATAGAGAACATTTGGTGCATCATAAAGAGGAAGGTGCGACAAAGAAGGCCCAAGACGATTGAACAGTTAGAGGCCTGTATTCATTCATTCATTCAACCTTTATTTAGTCAGGTAAATCTTATTGAGCTTCGAGGGCTCATTTACAAAAGCGACCTGCTACAAACTAAAGAATGACAAACAGCAGTGGTACAAGTACATTAAACAATAGACAAAAGAAAAAGTACCGTAGCAAAAACTAGCAAACATTATAAGGTAGATGTACAAAATCAAAAACAGGAACATGTATTAGACATGAATGGGAGAGCATTCCTGTTTCTAAACTTGAGAAACTGGTCTCCTCTGTCCCCAGACGTCTGTTGAGTGTTGTAAGAAGGGGGGATGCCATACAGTACAGTGGTAAAAATGGACTTGCTTCAACTTTTTTGGGATTTGTTGACACCATGAAATTTTGAAACAACATATTTTCCCCTTAAAATGATACATTCTCTCAGTTTAAACTTATCGGAGCCCACCCGAGTCGCCACTGCCTGCACGTATATGTATGTTACTGTACAGTTTCCAAGCACTTCGCCTATCCTAACACACCTAGTGCATACAGTAATTACATGTACAGTATCACATGTAAATAAATGAATAAATAAAAAATATAATTTCTTACTTTGAGCTGGTCAAAGCCTGCCTTCGTCTTTTAGCATTAGCTCTTGCACGTCCGAGCTCCCCTGCTTCATTCCGCTCCACACGCGGTCAAAACTGTTTACAAGAAGGACTGTTAGCTTGTTAACTTCATACATTTGGAGCAAGAAAAAAATGTTATAACTTACTGAAAGCCGTTTCTCCGCGATGTTCGTCCATCCAAAACGAGCTGTTCCGCGTTAGCTGATGTTAGGCCCCGCCATTAGCAGCACTCGTTAGCTCGGGCATTAGCTGCGTAGTTAGCCCAGGCCATGAACGGCATTTGTCGGGCGACATCGAGCGATCCGTGGGTGTTGCTCCTGCACCTCCGGCATTAGCAGCACTCGTTAGCTCCGGCATTAGCTGCGTGGTTAGCCCAGGCCATGAGCGGCATTTGTCGGGAGGCATCGAGCGATCCGCGGGTGCTGCTCCCACACCTCCGGCATTAGCTGCACTCGTTAGCTCCGCTATTAGCTGTGTAGTTAGCCCAGGCCATGAGCGGCATTTGTCGGGCGACATCGAGCGATCCGCGGGTGCTGCTCTCACACCTCCGGCATTAGCAGCACTCGTTAGCTCCGGCATTAGCTGCGTGGTTAGCCCAGGCCATGAGCGGCATTTGTCGGGAGGCATCGAGCGATCCGCGGGTGCTGCTCCCGCACCTCGGGCATTAGCTGCACTCGTTAGCTCCGCTATTAGCTGTGTAGTTAGCCCAAGCCATGAGCGGCATTTGTCGGGCGACATCGAGCGATCCGCGGGTGCTGCTCTCACACCTCCGGCATTAGCTGCACTCGTTAGCTCCGGCATTAGCTGCGTGGTTAGCCCAGGCCATGAGCTGGTGTTGTTGGGTGGCATCGAGCGATCCGCGGGTGCTGCTCCCGCACCTCGGGCATTAGCAGCACTATTTAGCTCCGGCATTAGCTGGGTAGTTAGCCCAGGCCATGAGCGGCATTTGTCGGGAGGCATCGAGCGATCCGCGGGTGATGCTCCCACACCTCCGGCATTAGCTGCACTCGTTAGCTCCGCTATTAGCTGTGTAGTTAGCCCAGGCCATGAGCGGCATTTGTCGGGCGACATCGAGCGATCCGCGGGTGCTGCTCTCACACCTCCGGCATTAGCAGCACTCGTTAGCTCCGGCATTAGCTGCGTGGTTAGCCCAGGCCATGAGCGGCATTTGTCGGGAGGCATCGAGCGATCCGCGGGTGCTGCTCCCGCACCTCGGGCATTAGCAGCACTATTTAGCTCCGGCATTAGCTGGGTAGTTAGCCCAGGCCATGAGCGGCATTTGTCGGGAGGCATCGAGCGATCCGCGGGTGATGCTCCCACACCTCCGGCATTAGCTGCACTCGTTAGCTCCGCTATTAGCTGTGTAGTTAGCCCAGGCCATGAGCGGCATTTGTCGGGCGACATCGAGCGATCCGCGGGTGCTGCTCTCACACCTCCGGCATTAGCAGCACTCGTTAGCTCCGGCATTAGCTGCGTGGTTAGCCCAGGCCATGAGCGGCATTTGTCGGGAGGCATCGAGCGATCCGCGGGTGCTGCTCCCGCACCTCGGGCATTAGCAGCACTATTTAGCTCCGGCATTAGCTGGGTAGTTAGCCCAGGCCATGAGCGGCATTTGTCGGGAGGCATCGAGCGATCCGCGGGTGATGCTCCCACACCTCCGGCATTAGCTGCACTCGTTAGCTCCGCTATTAGCTGTGTAGTTAGCCCAGGCCATGAGCGGCATTTGTCGGGCGACATCGAGCGATCCGCGGGTGCTGCTCTCACACCTCCGGCATTAGCTGCACTCGTTAGCTCCGGCATTAGCTGCGTGGTTAGCCCAGGCCATGAGCTGGTGTTGTCGGGTGGCATCGAGCGATCCGCGGGTGCTGCTCCCACACCTCCGGCATTAGCTGCACTCGTTAGCTCCGGCATTAGCTACGTGGTTAGCCCAGGCCATGAGCTGGTGTTGTCGTCCGGCGCGGTGGAAGCGATCCGCGGCTGCTGCTCCGGGCCTGAGACGTCCACAGAGTTCACCGAGTGTTTCCAGCTAATTTATCCGTATGAGGCAACCTCTGATCGGACACACGGTTCTCCAGAGCCAGCTGGCAGGAGCCGATAATGGCCGACCTCACTTGACCGCATTTGACCACAAAAATCCGAATTTTGAAATGGAAACTAATGAAACTGAATTTTCAAAGCAAACCAGTTCTGTTTCAAACCATCAACTCAAATCCAGTTTGTGATGGTGCAAGTTTCAGCCCATGTGAGAGAGTAATTTATCTTACTGTGGTTTTCCTGCCTGCAGGCCTAACTCTAATTGGAGGAGAGCAGTTGAGGACCCATTGCCAGACTAACAGAGGTGTTCCAGCTGCTTCGCTCTGTTCTTCAGAATCGGTTCAGGTCATTCGGCCATTTCTACAGAACATCCGGCTCTGCTTCATCATCATTGTTGTATTAATCACTGAATGTGACTCCAAAGAAGAGCATCGCTTGGTTTTTACTGTTGAGCAGGAGGTAAAATGTGAGGCGAGTGACCAGTTATTATTTTAACACATACAAGAAAGAAAACTTTTTGTCCATTACTACAAGTGATGGAAATATACCACGTTATTCTACTATAGTATTCAAACTGAGTCTGCAGTATTATATCAGCTATCACATGATTAAATTGATGCTAAGAGTGTTTATGGCTTCAAATAATCAGGGTCACAACTGGTCCAAGTTATGGATCCTGTTTTTTTTTTTTTTTTCTACATACTGTATGTAACCAACATACATGACCTGCTCCTGTAACATAGTATTGATTTAAAACACTTTACCATTTATACATTTTAAAAATTGTTCAAGGTTTTAATCTGGTTTCAGTTTTCTTTGTTTAACTTGTTTTTCTTGCTCTTTTACTATTTAGAGCTTCAAAATGTCAGCTGATGCCACCGCAGCCTTCATTATAATGTTTCTTGTTCTTAATCTGAGAAATAAAGCTTCAAATGGCAAAATCCGTGTGTTTATTATTTAACAGTAGTACTGCTTTACGGTAAAGTTTTTTTTAATGTATCACATGAAATCCTAGAGAATAAGCGTGAACTCTGGCAACACAAACTGCACCAAAGCGTGACCTCTGTTTGATTATGAAAGATGTCTGATTCAGTTTCCGGTTATGTTTTTAAAGGTCCACTGCTATCATCTTTCTACTTTACATAAAATGTTACAAGATATATATCTTGTATCATTCAACTACCCTTTGTTGTGGCAAACAAAATGATAAATTAATGAAAATTCCTTTCAAAGTGAGTTTAAAATTTAAAAACCGCGTTTCTTCACGGGTCATCAGACTACCGGTACACGCAAATGCAACATCTGTGACGTAGGATGAAGAACGTCTTTAGAACGCCCCTTTTACATATTCATGGCGGACAATAAATAAACCGACGAATTTAGCAATCTAAGTGAAGATTTGAGCGATTTGTCTTCAGTTTGGGAAGCAGAAAGTTAGATGACCAAGCAACAGCAGGTTCTAATTTAGGTCTTCATTTATTCCATACTTGACGAAGCATTTCATGTTTTAGGAAAGTGAAAAGGCTCACTTGTTCACTGATTATTAGAACACCCAAATGCGACACAACGTAACAGCATTTTTCAAGTTATACAAAAAAAGGCGATCTGGCAGAGAATGCACATGCGTTTTCATTGCAGCCGCGAACTGGGCTTCTCCTTTCTACGTCACAGTGCATTCGCGTGTAATCGGATTTCCCGTGATTAAACATGGCGCGAAGTTTAAAATCACTTTTAAATCAAAATTACATTTATCATTTTGTTTGCAAAAACGAACATAGTTGAATGATACAAGATACAGTATATATCTTGTAACATTTTATGCAAAGTAGAAAGATGTCAGTGGACCTTTAAACATTTAACAGATTTGAAAGAATTAGGATTACAGTAGTCCCTCGCTACTTTGTGGTTGGACTTTTGCAGAGAGCTGAAATCATGACCTGCTGTGCTCTTGGAGAGTTTAGAATCATTGTTTAGAATATTGCAAGAGTGTGGGAAAGCACATGGTGGGGGGTTAAGAGTCTTGCTCAAGGACTCAGTGTGGAGCAAATGAGGGTGGAGACAGGTGTGGGTACTTCAATCCCACCCACATTTGTATGTCTGAACCGGGAGTTGACCCAGCGAGCTTCCATTCACTTCACAGGCCCATCTTGTGCTCTAACCTCTGTGCCACCACTCCCCTAAAATATACTACTTGTACTACATATTGCTACTGCACGGTTTTCCATTTATCATGGGTGGACTGAGAACGGAGACTCCTCGCGATAAACGAGGGACTACTGTCCATTTTAAAGCCGCACTATAGTGGGACTGCTGCTGAACATCTACCCTGACCCACAAGGTCTGTTTTAAAATGGGCCTTGTGGGTCATTGGCACCTACACATCATTGGTCTGACATAGTAGTCTACATAATACTCAGGTGTACGGAGGATACCCACTAGAACAGCTTAACAATCCCCCCATTTTAAACGCACTATATAGAAGAAAAATAAACGCAAAAGGAAAAAGCAGAGCAAACCTAGGTCTTTGTTGAAGCAAACTGATTCTGCTGATTCTCCTTCCACCAAAAAATAAGAATTAACATCCGACCACTATCATGAATAATATTTATATAAAGATGGTCACATAATATGGTAGCACTCATCATATATTGTGACCACACAGTAACTTATAGAAAAATATAACAGTGTGGTCACAATAAGTGCTACCATATTATGTGGCCATCTATATTTTAATAATACTCATATACAGGTGGTCCCCGACTTACGAGCGAGTTCCGTTACTACGAGGTTCTAGTAAGATGAAAATCTTGTAAGTCCGTACTGACCTTTAATCGACCTTTATATAACACACGAGCCGCCACTGAACACGTACATGTAGGTAATGAAGTTACCAAGCATTTCAACTATCCTAACACTTTAAAACAATTTAAAACATTAAAAAAAAAAAATTAACTTCCCATGGGCTCACCACCTATGGGAGGGGCCAAAGGGGTCTGGTGCAATGTGGGATGGGTGGTGGCCGAGGGCGGGGACCCTGGCGGTCTGATCCTCGGCTACAGAAGCTGGCCATTGGGACATGGAATGTCACCTCTCTGGTGGGGAAGGAGCCTGAGCTAGTGTGTGAGGTTGAGAGGTTCCGGCTAGAAATAGTCGGACTCACCTCAACGCATGGCTCTGGCTCTGGAACCAGTTTCCTTGAGAGGGGTTGGACACTCTTCCACTCTGGAGTTGCCCCTGGTGAGAGGCGCCGAGCAGGAGTGGGCATACTTGTTGCCCCCCATCTTGGTGCCTGTACGTTGGGGTTCACCCCGGTGAACGAGAGGGTAGCCTCCCTTCGCCTACGTGTGGGGGGACGGGCTCTGACTGTTGTTTGTGCCTATGCGCCAAACGGCAGCGCAGACTACCCACCCTTTTTGGAGTCCTTGGAGGGGGTATTGGAGAGTGTGCCTCCTGGGGACTCCCTTGTTCTACTGGGGGACTTCAACGCTCACGTGGGCAATGACAGTGAGACCTGGAGGGGTGTGGTTGGGAGGAACGCCCCCCCTGATCTGAACCCGAGTGGTGTTCTGTTATTGGACTTCTGTGCTCGTCATGGATTGTCGGTACACGACCAACACCATTTATGGTGGGGATGGCGTGCTGTTGACCTCAACTCGGGATGTTGTGAGTCGGTGGGCGGAATACTTCGAAGACCTCCTCAATCCTGCTGGCACATCTTCCACTGAGGAAGCGGAGCCTGGGGACTTTGAGTCGGGCTCTCCAATCTCTGGTGCTGAGGTCACCGAGGTGGTTAAAAAGCTCCGTGGTGGTAGGGCTCCGGGGATGGATGAGCTTCGCCCTGAGTTCCTTAGGGCTCTGGATGTTGTGGGGTTGTGTCGGCTTATGCGACTCTGCAATATTGCGTGGACATCGGGGGAAGTTCCCTTGGATTGGCAGACTGGGGTGGTGGTTCCCCTATTCAAAAAGGGGGACCGTAGGGTGTGTTCCAACTATAGGGGGATCACACTCTTAAGCCTCCCTGGTAAGGTCTATTCAGGGGTTCTGGAGAGGAGGGTCCGTCGGATAGTCGAACCTCGGATTCAGGAGGAGCAGTGTGGTTTTCGTCCTGGTCGTGGAACACTGGACCAGCTCTACACCCTCAGCAGGGTCCTGGAGGGTGCGTGGGAGTTTGCCCAACCAGTTTACATGTGCTTTGTGGACTTGGAAAAGGCATTCGACCGCGTCCCTCGGGGGGTTCTGTGGGGGGTACTCCGGGAGTATGGGGTACCAGGCCCTTTGATATGGGCTGTTAGGTCCCTGTACGACCGGTGTCAGAGCTTGGTCCGCATTGCCGGCAGTAAGTCAGGCTCGTTTCCAGTGAGAGTTGGACTCCGCCAAGGTTGCCCTTTGTCACCGATTCTGTTCATAACTTTTATGGACAGAATTTCTAGGCGCAGCCAAGGTGTTGAGAGGATCCGTTTTGGTGGCCTTAGAATCGCTTCTCTGTTTTTTGCAGATGATGTGGTCCTATTGGCTTCATCAGATCGTGATCTACAGCTTTCGCTGGAGCGGTTTGCAGCCGAGTGTGATGCGGCCGGGATGAGGATCAGTTCCTCCAAATCCGAGGCCATGGTCTTGAGCCGGAAAAGGGTAGCATGCCCTCTCCGGGTCGGGGAGGAGGTCCTGCCCCAAGTGGAGGAGTTTAAGTATCTCGGGGTCTTGTTCACGAATGAGGGAAAACTGGAGCGTGAGATCGATAGGCGGATAGGTGCAGCATCCGCAGTGAAGCGGGCGCTGTACCGGTCTGTCGTGGTGAAGAGAGAGCTGAGTCAAAAGGCAAAGCTCTCAATTTACCGATCGATCTACGTTCCCACCCTCATCTATGGTCATGAGCTTTGGGTTGTGACCGAAAGAACGAGATCTCGGATACAAGCGGCTGAAATGAGTTTTCTCCGCAGGGTGTCTGGACTCTCCCTTAGAGATAGGGTGAGAAGCTCAGTCATCCGGGAGGGACTCGGAGTAGAGCCGCTGCTTCTCCACATCGAGAGGAGCCAGTTGAGGTGGCTCGGGCATCTGGTTAGGATGCCTCCTGGATGCCTCCCTGGTGAGGTGTTCCGGGCATGTCCCACCGGGAGGAGACCCAGAGGAAGACCCAGGACACGCTGGAGGGACTATGTTTCTCGGCTGGCCTGGGAACGCCTTGGGATTCCCCCAGAGGAGCTGCTCCAAGTGGCTGGGGAGAGGGAAGTCTGGGCCTCCCTACTTAGGCTGCTACCCCCGCGACCCGACCCCGGATAAGCGGAAGAAAATGGATGGATAGTTTTATTATGATATGGGAGCATGGTGGCGCAGTTGGTAGATAGTATTTTTAACAAAAAGTTTATTGTTGGCATCAAAACAAATGTGTATTCATAAAAATGTTTTTTTTTCAGTTAGACAAACTAAAGTACAGTATAAAGAACAAAATAAATGACAGCTTTCTGCTTTGTTTACATTTTATATTGCATGACAACTATTTTAATTGGGGTTAAATGTGTTTTGCCCCTCAAAGAACTGGTGTGAACTGGCAGACATCATCTCTAGAGAGTTCTTTAACCTCAGACAAACTGGTAGGAATGAGACTCAAACACAAAGGACATCATGCACTTTACAATATAATTCAGAACTGACTGAATGAAAACAAACGTGGTGCAACTTGTTTTGAATGAAATCACACATGAAGATGAGTTTTACTCTGCAGGGTTGACATTTGATGAGCGTGACGTGTTGGAGGGAGCGTTTCGTCAGGGCCTGGTCCGAGTCCTGGCTGCCACGTCAACCCTCTCCTCAGTGGTTAATCTTCCAGCTCCATGGGTCATCGTCTGAACCCCGACATTCAATGGACGCTTGCTGGACCCGCTCACATACAAACAGATGGCAGGACGAGCGGCGAGGAAAGGAGTGGAGATTATTGTTTATTTGTTACTTTTGTAGTTTTCAGTGTTTTGGCTCTTCCTGTGCTCTTATAGGTGAAAGTGTGCTGGTGTGTAAACAGGCAGAGCGTCAGAAGGGTCGTAGTGTTTTTAACGGGGCTCTTCAGCCAATCAGCAGCTGCCTGGTGAGAAGGGAGGATGAAGGTGTGACCACCAGCCTGTATGTCTACAAATCGCTGGACAGTCTGCCCCCCCTTCTCTGATTTGCTACACCCGTATGTCCCACCACGTGCTCTGAGGTCAGAGGACCAGGTACTTCTAACAGTTCCAGGAACTTGTCTTAAGCGCAGAGGTGACAGGGTGTTCTCTGTAGCAGGACCAAGACTTTGGAATGAGTTACCTCTGCTCGTCAGACAGGCCCCTCCCTCTCTGTTTTCAAATCCTGTTTAAAGACTCATATTCTGTTGCTTTCAACACCAGCTGATCTGTGTTTGGTTGTTATATTTATTATCTGCAACAATTTTGTCTGTATTCCGTTTCTTTTTTTTTTTACTTCATTGTGTGTGTTGCCTGTTTGTTTGTTTGTCCAGCACTTTGGTTGGCCTTGTCGCTGTTTTAAGTGCTCTATAAATAAAGTGGTATGCTTTTTTCTCTCTCCGCAGGTCTAGAGACAGACTTCAATTATGTTGATTTGTGTTCTCTTTATACCTCTCTCTCTCCTCTACTCCTATATCCTTCTTTCCCTTTTAACCCTTCTCCCACGTTTCTACTTTTGTTTTCTTCGTCTTTTCATCCCCATGTCCATTACATCTTAAACAAACCCAAAGCACATTCTAATAAAGTTTTATTTATACATCAAGTGGAGCATTAAGTCCAGCCATAATGCTCTGCTTGTGAAAGTAAATCTGTTGGGCTTCACCTCGACACTCGGAAGATAATTCTGTGTGTCACAATGTCGAACAGGACAAGGAACTTTTTTTTTTTTTAAAGCAATCCTGATTCAGTTCTTTAAACAGCCAGCAGGTGGCAGCACTGAACTGAGAACCTTCAGACTTTTAATAATAATAATAATGAATTCAATTTATAATGCACTTTTCATTAATAAAAATCTCAAAGTGCTACAAAGTGTAACAAAGCAAAGATCAAAAAAAGCTTTTTTGATGAGCTTTGCTTTTAGAAAGCAAAGCTCATCTTGGACTCTTCCTGTTGGTCATTATAAAAATCACATACCATAGATGACTTATGGTGAACTCAACAAACATTTTAATATTTTTATCAGCGTTTGGTGTTGATGACCTGCACTGTCACAAAGAGGATTAATGAGTAATTGTCAAAATAACTGTTGAAATTTGTTGATTTATCTCCTGGAAACGAGCTCATTTTGATTTTGAGCGCTGGTTGATAAACTGAACTTTTACTGACGTCAGTGGAAACGCCAGCCCTGCATTTAAAAAGAAGGAATCTCCAACAATCACAATGATGCCAAACATACGAAGGGATTTCCTGCTGCAGCGGGTAGAGAAAATATGTCAATTTCCAAAGAAATTATGATTGGAATTAAAAAAACATTTTTTTTGAAGAGGTAGCCTGTGTTAGAAACTTTAATTTGAAGGTAGATTGGGAAGATGTCCTTACACTAACAAATCTCAATCACGACAAAAGTCTTCTATACCTATTTTACTCATTAAGGCTGATGTTTCCAGCAGAGGTCACATTTACCGTTGTCGTTTTATTAACAGCAACTTTGCTGTAAACTGTTTCTGTTGTTTTTAATTCGGCAGTGGCAGCTGGTCATTTTTATTAGGGGGGCGCCATAAACTGTTTAATTTTTTTTAAACGTGTAGAAGTATGCATAATTATGTTTGTACTGTATACTGTAAAGTAAGTTTGTTCATGTTTTTATTTGTATATATCAGGTGTATCCATTTGTATAAAACTATCATTAATAAAACATGGTTCATCTTCACCTTGTTTGAGGCATCAGTGTGAAAAGAGAATGGGAGTGTTCTGCTTCCACTTTTCAATTTTTGGACAACTTCTATCATATTCTGTTATAATTATTTTAGTAATACAAGTTCATAATATAAATAGAATTGTGAGGGTCCAGACTTAAATAAGGACAAAGGTGTTCAAAAATCCACCAAATAATTCAATTTAATAGTTCCAAAAATAAACTAACAAATAATTAAATTTCAATGAAAAATAAATCAAAAGATAATAACAAATTTGGGCCCAACTTAAACAGGTCAACTGAAGTCTAACAAGGAGGAATGATTCCAGATTAGATTTTAAATAACTGATTTATGGGGAAGAAAAATGATCTATTTTACTGTGATTATGTTATTTCAACAACCTAGTAAACAAAACAACTTGATATTATATATGAATGTTATAATATAATGTGATACGATAAATAAGACTGACTTATCTAATAAGTATTAGACATATGATTATTTTATTATTAACTTTGTGGTGCCCAGCCCTCTAAACACAGGGATAGAGTTATATTTGTGCTTTTTATCTGTAGAACAAGAGAGTTTGCAGGCTGTTATAACACTGACCGCCATTATTTAACCTTGCATTATTAGCTTGCATGGGCACATAAGAAAATCTTCCATGGCACATTTTTATCTATATAAATACTTAATAATTCAATGTTAATAAGAGCTAGTTACTTGCAAGGGGCTTTGTTTTCATTCTCCAGATCAATACAGTGTTAAGAAATAGTATAACACCACCAGTGACATTTATTTAGTATATAAAATTATTAATATTTGATAATTTTTATAAGCAAATTTAAATAAATGTAGCCATCAGAGTCCAATACAATAACCAGGCGGCTAGCGCTAGCATGCTAACAAACAAACAAAGAAAAAAACAAACTCACCACTTCCCACTTGCAGTCAGCTGAAGGCTTTTTTCACAGAGCCATCTAATATCTGAGAGGCATATCAGTCAGAAATGCAAATAGATATTAGATAAAGGGCTTTCAATTATTTAAAACGTACCTGAGCAAGCCTGCTTGAGTCACTGCACAGCTCTGTAATCCCAGACAAAAAAAAAAAAAACTGGACCGGAAGTACATTGTTCTGTACGTTCAGCTCACGTTGGACTCTTCAGGGCGTAGAAAACTGCGCCCAGAAGAGTCCCATTGTTTTGTAACGTGGTGGCATCAGTACGCATGCGCCAGTTATAATTAGAGTCAATGGATCAGGTAAGAGCGCCCCAAAACCGGAAATACGTCACCAATCATATCAATCAATTTATACTACTATGCAAAAACTCAGGACAGTGTTACACTTTTACTATTTTATGCTTATGTTTATTAAATGTTTAAGTGTTTAAATGGTTACTGTTGCACCGAGGGACTGAGAGAAACGCAATTTCAATCCTGTGTATGTCCTGTACATATTGCAGTTCTGACAATAAAGTTGACTTTGACTTGACTTTGAATCGGAAAACGTTTTTTGAAACAAAACAATATAACTCCTCATTGCTCATAAACTATTTATCCTACACAACTAAAAACATATATGCATATATGTCGAATTGTTTTATGTTACTGTATTTCATTTTTATTATTTTTTAAGTATTCAATGTAAACTGGCCCAGAACTTCCAGTGGGGCGGTGCCCTGGCGCCCTCTATTGGCCGGCCGCCCCTGGTTGATTTGTCGTTTACATCTCAGCAAAGTGAGGCAAGAGTGCTGAAAAGACGACGACGCTCTCCTCGGGTCACTTCTGCTCAGTGGGTTCCTGAAGGAAAACGTCAAAACATACAGTACATATACACACGTTGTTAAAATGATGTAGGTTTAAGAGGTTAGAACATTGCAAGAGTGTGGTAAGGGTTTATAAAGCCTTAAAGTATAAATACAAAAATAAATGTAGTGTTCCTACTTTGCTGTTGCAAGTGGAGGGGGAGACGGGTCCAGAACGTAACCCTGTGATAAACGATTGTCTCCTGTATTCTGAACAGGAGCTGAACTTACTTTAACCAGAGTCAGTTTTTGAGTACATTTGTGGAGGCGTGTAAGCCTTGGACACTTCAAACCAACACTTTCCATAAGACGTCAGGTCTTCTTGCACAAACTTCAAGGAGAACGTGCGACAGTCTGGACATGTTTAATATTGCTGACACAGATTTGAAACAAAGACGGCTTTGTTTTTGTGCTTACTTTTATACAGTTACAGCGAAAACAGGTTTTCAAGCTGAAGGCACATCAACTTTTCTTTTCTTATTGTTGTAAAACGGCTGCGTCAGCTGTCGACCTAAAGGTAGAAAAATAAAAAGTGGTGTCCTCTGATTCGAAGGTCGTGGAAGTTGTCCTGTAGATATTCCTGATGGCACGGAACGATTTCATCTTCAGACGGTCGATCCGTGGCCTCCATTAATCCACTTGTGTGTCGGAGTCGGAGCACCGTCGGTGCGTTCGCATTCGGCTCCTATCTCAGATCGCAGGCCCGATATATTCCAGGTGTCCTTGCTTTGCGCCCACGTCAGCTCCACAGGCAGATGTTGCTCACGGCCTGGCAGGAGGAGACGCTCTCGGCAGGAGAGAGGAAGATCTTGCCGCTGGGGCAGACGCACACCTCGTACGCGGCCTGGTCCTGGAGGGCCTGACTGGTCGACGGGGCGTAAATGCCAAGAGGGAGGCTTCCGAGCTGAACGCTGTTTGCGTCCAGAAGGATCTGGAGGGGGAAATAAAAACATCAGGGACATGCTGGAAGTGATCCAAACAGATCAGAGGTGCCCTGTAGTCCCTCGCTACTTTGTGGCTCGACTTTCATGGACTCGCTCTTTCACAGTTTTTCAAAGTAAGACACGACACACGAGCGTCAACTTTAATATTACTCACGTGACTGGGACGGTACGGGATACAATGAAATTAACGAAAAATAAAACTACTGATTAGGGGTGCGGGGAAAAA
>JBBPBX010031199.1:16274-30703 GCA_038048925.1 Garcialebias charrua | reverse complement strand
GAAAATAAGTATTTGAACACCCTGCTACTTTGCAAGTTCTCCCACTTAGAAGTCATTGAGGGTTCTGAAATTTTCATCTTATGTGCATGTCCACTGCTAGAGATATAATCCAAAAAAAAGGAAATCACACTACATGATTTTTTTTAACGATTTATTTGTGTGTTACTGCTGCAAATAAGTATTTGAACACTTGTGAAAATCATGTTAATATTTGGTACAGTAGCCTTTGTTTGTAATTACAGAGGTCAAACGTTTCCTGTAGTTTTCCACCACGTTTGCACACACTGCAGCAGAAGGATTTTGGTCCATTCCTCCACACAGATATTCTCTAGATCAGCCAGGTTGCTGTCATTGAGAAACACAGAGATTGCACTCCCTCTAAAGATTTGCTATAGAGTTTAGGTCTGGAGACTGGCTAGGCCACTCCAGAACCATATGCTTCTTATGGAGCCACTCCTTCGTTGCCCGAGTGGCGTGTTTGGGATCATTATCATGCTGGAAGCCATGTTCCATCTTCAATGCTCTCACTGATGGAAGGAGGTTTGGGCTTAAAATCTCACGATGCATGGCTCCAGTCATTCTTCCCTTAACCAGATCAGTTGTCCTGCCCCCTTTGCACAAAAACAGCCCCAAAGCATGATGTTTCCACCCCCATCTGACCACATGATGTTCTCCCAATCCTCTTCTGGAACATCCATATGCTCTCTGGCAAACTTCAGACGGGCCTGGACATGTACTGGTTTAAGCAGGGGGACACGCCTGGCACTGCAGGATTTGAGTCCCTCTCTGCGTAGTGTGTAGTCTTTAATACTTTGGTCCTAGCTCTCTGCAGGTCATTCATCAGGTCCCTCCGTGTAGTTCTGGGATTTTTGCGCACCACCCTCATGATCTCCTGATGCATGCTCAATAATCCAGGTAGAAAATTCTAAAAAAGTTAAGTCTGGTCCTCTGGACATTCAAAAAACAAAACAAAGCCAATAAATAAATAGAAACATTTCGTCTTTCATCAGAAAGACTTCCTCAGTCTGAGGTGCTGTATTCAGCTCAGTCTTATAAATAGCACCCTCTCACAGTGGATCAACCAGTTTGCTGCTGACAGCCACAAACAGCTGCAGATGATCAAGGAGGACCATCAGCCTAATAACTGATCGTTAGCACCCTGATTGTTGTTTGCTATTCACAAAGGGCTGAGTGATACTAGCAATAACAGCGTTGTTAAGCATGGGCCTCGCGCTTTGGTCCGCAGGCTGGAGCGCGTGCAGATCAGAAGCCGTGCGGCTTCACGCGTTTACAGTGTCGGCGCTGTGTTTATAGTTGACGCACGGCGGTGCATGGCAAAGTGCTGTTCTTTTACGGACCAGCAGGTGGCAGTACCCTCTAAAACCTGTGCATGTTGCAAGAAAGGGTGTAGAAGAAGAAATCTACCGTAGAAGAAGAACTGTTTGAAGTCACACAACAAAAACAAATGGCTTTCCGCTCACGTGCTGAACTGTTGTCTTTATTAGAGGAGCAAATCATAATAGAACAACAGTTATTGTGTCTTGCGGTTTTAATGCATGGAGTCAGGGGAGGAGGAAGTGATCACTTGACTTTTGGCAAAAAACAAAACAAAAGAAAAGTCCAGATCAGGGATGAAGAAGGAGAATTTAATACATTTGTGTCACCTACAAAACATTCCTCCATGCGTCGCGACGCCGTCTCCACGACCACAGCGGCGTAGACAGCTGCAGGCTCTGGCGTGAAGAGCGTGAAGACTGTCGGGTGAGGTCCCCACCCGACCTGTCAATCAATTCAGTAGCGCCCACGGCGCGCGCACTAGCCTTGCGGAGTTTGAAAAATTTGGAGCTGCACGACGCGCCAAAACGACGCGCGGGGTCTACGCGCAGGGGCGGGGACGGTGATATTGCGTCACTTTTGTGCGCGCACCCTGGCGCACTGCGCGACGCGTCGAGTATAAATCTAGATTAAGAGGGGGACAGTTGAACCCGGAGTCCTCCACCCCTGTTTAATGATGGACGGTTTCTTTTCACAAAGATGGCCTCCTTTACTCCTCTCTCAAACCATCGTTCCTCTCTAACAAAGATGTGAACATCTTCATCCCTGAAAGAGTGACCGCTGGCGTGGAGATGAGTGTAGACTGCAGAGTCCTGGCCTGATGATGTTGATCTTCTGTGCTGCTGGGCCACAAGGATGCAGTGTGTCAGAAGTGGGCGTGGCCAAGACCGCTGGCAGGTGGCAGAGAGCTAAAATCATGACATGCTGTGCTCTTTCAGAACATTTAGCGTTTAGAAACATTGTTTAGAATATTGCAAGAGTGTGGGCTACATACTATGTGTACTACTATTCCTACTTCGCGGTTTTTCACTTATCATGGTGCTTCAGGGTACGGATCCCCCACAATAAACGAGGGACTACTGTAAACCTGCAAACACACTAACGTTTCCAGAGGTTGTTCTCATGTAAACGGGGCCTTATTATAGCAGTATATACAGTAAGTAGATCGCTTTGACTTGGTCATTTCAAAATGCTGAATAAGTGTGGGCAGCCCTGCTCCAAGGGCTTTCCATTGCACAACATATTTGCTTAAAACTTTGGCATTACCTGTTTGTGTCTATTTGTCAATCATCTCATAAAGAATTTCTTCAGACTGCTCAGCTTTAGTTGTTTAGGAAGTTATTTAGCAATATAACATGTGATTTATATTTTTCTGCATATGTGTGATGCAATGGTGAACTTGGTTTGAGCAGAATGTAAAAGCTTTAAAAATGTATGTATTTTTAATTCTTTCAGTTTCGAGGGAGGCCGGCCTGTTAGCACCAGTTGCCTGCCACAATCAGCAGCTCTGGGCCTTTTTGTTATACATGTATTCCAAAGTGGATAAACTCACACAAATGCAGATTTACTGGCTCATTAGTCAGGGTAAATGCCAGCCCCGAGGTATAAACAGGAAATCCCAGGGCGATGGTCACATAGCGTCTTAATAGATGCAGTTCTTAGAGTCCATCTTGTGCTTTTGTATACTAATAGTGAACTGACCTGTTTAATTATTTCGCTGTTTTAAAGGTGACTGATGCATTTTCAGCTCATTAATGGGAGTTTAAATGTCTTTTTCCTGCAGTGTTTACGGCCAGGTCACCACCCCAGGGACTGATGGTGGGATACAGTTAAAGTGTTGCTCTCATTTAATAACAGCCCTGGCAATAAAGGTCAACATAAATGATTAATGAGGGGAAAATGTCATAAGGGAAGGAAGAGAGTAAACAGAGGTTATTAGGTAACTATGAAATTATTACATCCCATATTCTTTGTATTATTGTTTAATCTTTTAAAAATTATATGTTACATTAAAAACATATCAAATTTGGTGTCTCTCATTAGAGAAATAGATTTGTTGTTTTTCAGTCAAGATCAAAGGTAGATTGCTTTTCCTGCTAACTGATTTGAGATTTCCACATTTATTCATTTAACTCAGATCTCAACATTAACAATATAAAAATATTTTCTTATGAGGGAGATCTAAATGAACGCTCCTTCTCCTTCATTAAAAACCCACTCAAGACAATTTTAATGAGCAGGAAGGAGTCGACTGTACCTGGATGTTCACGAGTGACTCAAAGACAGAAACACAACTCGGGCTGCACGTTCACATCATTTTTTATTCAAAACACCTGACGACCAGATGCACAATAAATAATGAGCATCTGCACTGAGAGCAAAAGAGACGTTTATACGGTCACTGTAAAAGACTGCAACTCCACGTCAAATATATTTAGAATAATTACAAACAATGAGTAAAATATAGGGCCAGTATATTTTTATATTATTTTTTATATTATATTAACTCAGATCCCAAATCTTACATTGGAACTTTAAAAGTCAGCATTTTAGGCAAATCCACTGCTTTTTTGTCTTTATTTTGAGTTCTTACAGCACATTGAATCTATACTTGGTCTTCCTATAGGAGCTTTAGTTCACAGCCTTCAATAATAATCAATAAAGCATATTGTTTATATGGATGATGCTGCTCTATTCCTTCTGCTCTTACGTCTTGAATCTAATCCTAAACACAGAACATCGATGAGCTCCACCGCAACACTCAGCAGAGCTGTTAAAAACATCAGCCATACATGTTGCATTTACTTTTTCTCCTCTTTGGTCTGATTCTCCCACGGCACCGGATCGTTGTCCTCTCCCTGCAGTCCAGTCTCCCTCTCCTGCCAGAACTGCTCCACGTCAGGTAAGACCGGACCGTCTTTGAGGCTTGTCCTGTCCACATCTGCTGCATCCTCCTCCAGATGGGGCTGCACCTCGTTGGGTTCCCAGCTGAAGCGTCTCCCCTCCCCTGAGGTCTCTCGTCTGGGGCAGGGAGACTGGAGCGAGGTAGGGTTGTGGGGTCCGAGCTTTGCCTTAGGTGGAGGTTGTTTGCGCAGGGTGAGGCGTCTCCACAGACCCCTGTAACTTTCTCTGAACTCCTCAGAGAGGAAGAGGATGATGAGTGGGTTCACCAGAGACAGAGAGAATGTGAGCAGCTGAGCAGAGAGGGTCAGGAAAATGGGTGGAGGCTGCGCTCCTTCACTTGCGTTCTCTGCCATGTGGCGCTCCCAAACCCACAGCACCCACTGAGGCAGCCAGAGAACAGCCATGGCCACGGTGAGGCTGAACAGCATCGAGATGAGCCTCCTGGATCTGATCTGAGTGCGCAGGTTCTGGGTCTTGCTGGAGCGCCGCCGGCAGTGGCCATAAGCCTTCAAGAAATACACGAGGGCGAAGCTGAGGGGTGCACAGTAGACCCCCAGTGGGTACGCTTTGACATACACGGACATGAAACCCACAGCTTCAGGGGAAACCGTCATCACGCACACAAGCCCGTGAACGCCTCTCTGCAGATCAGCAAAGAGCCACAGAGGAACGGTGGCCGAGCAGGCCGACAGCCAGATGAAGAAGAGCACCACCAAGATGGAGCCCAGGTGGATGCTCACCTGCCTGGTGGGGTTCGAGACGTAGCGGCAGCAGGCTTTGGCTATGAACGCCACGGTGAGGCTCTTGGCTGCCATGCAGGACTGCAGGAACCAGTCGGCCGTCTTGCACACTGCCCAGCCCAGACTCCAGCTGGCCTTGGAGTACGACGCGGCCCTGAAGGGCACGGCGAACACCAGCAGCAGCCCGTCTGCAAACATCAGGTTGAAGATGAGGGAGTTGATGAGGGACAGCTTGCCTCTGTGCGCAGTTGAAAACAGGATGACCATGGCCGTGAGGTTACAAGCCACGCCCAAGACGCAGATGACCCCCAGGATGGCTGGCACGAGGACTCTGAGCTTGTTTGCATCCCTCTGGTGGAACGAGTCGAGCTCATGAAATGTCCACTTGTCTATGGAGTTGTTCATCATCGTCCCATTGACCTCAACTGGCACGTCCATCGTTCTCAACAAGACGACGAACAGGCGAGACAGTTTATGAAAAGTCAAGGAAAGTTAGAGGTAAATAAAAATAAAAAAAGGTTTCCAAGCTGATGAACTTCAAAAAGTTGAATTGCTTTGAAGGCAAATCTGTAAACTGTATTGTGCAATTAAACGTTGTTAAAAATGATCAATAATTGCTGTTAAGAGTTACCAGAGGAGCTCCTGCCTGCCCGCTGCTTTATCCCATAATGTATTAATGCATCCTCTGCAGCTAGCTATAAAGATCCTCTTTGACTGACAGCTGGTGTCCCCAGCTGGCAAAATGTGCGTCGACTACACCCACATGGGGCCAATTAGGAAATACTCTGCATATTGGGAACAAATCAAATAAAGGGGCTCTAATTTAGGTGAATGTGATGTATCAATCACATTAGGGCTGTTTTTTGATTCCATCACATTAGACTATGTTTTACAAACACACAGTCAGTCGGGATTTGTCACCAAATGAATCCTTTAATGTCACATTAAGCAGAATGAAATCCAAAAAGACTTTATCATTTGCTTGCTGCATCATCTGAATGTGCTGCTTTTTAAAAAAGTTTACTTTATAAAATGAAGGAACCAAATGAAAAAAAACCTTGAAAATGCTTCAAGACCACATGGTCAGTAATTTAAACTAGATGTTTTCTCCACAAGAGGACACCCTCACACCACATGCTGCTCTGATTTTTGTTAAAATATATGGGGAAAATTATGTTGCCTTCCTTGAACTATAACATTTTACAGATCAGGACCTGATTAAAAAAATAAAATAAAAAGCTGCAGGCTCTTAAACATTCCCCTAATAACCTGATGGCCTCCCCACTGCCACATGTGGATCTGTGAGTAAGGTTGCATGAAGAGGAGATATCTTCATCCTGTTGTTCATTTTTGTTCTAATAACAGAACACATGAAAATAAGGCACAGGCTTTGTACAATGTAAGACAGCACAACTATTCAGGGTTGCATTCGTTCCCTGAGTCTGGTCTCTCGGTGCAACATTCTTGCTATGGGAATTGCGCCCCTGCGCGATTACCTGAAGGAATATACTCACGCCTTTACGGCTACGGCGTCACCGCCGCGCCAGAGGCCCCGCCCTCTGGATACTTAAGCGGCTGACGCCCATCCATCTTCCTCTTTTTTGCCCTTCACCTTGCTAAACCTGAACTACCTCTTCACGGGACTTCTCTGTTGCTTCATCGCTCAACTTGAGGTGAGCTTGCTCCCTGCACAAAGCGTACAGATAATTATTCCTGCGTACTGCTGGACTAGCGAAATCTAGTACGGCCAGTGCTTTAAGTGGAAAAAAATAAGTGCCGGTACCCTCCCTAAAGTCATAATAATATGCATACCTGCAAACTCAGAAGGGATGAAAAAGGTGACAAACGTTGCGCCAACCCCCCCCCGAAAGATTTTGTAATTTTTTAACATGCTTCAGGTAAAAGTCATTTACTAACCTAATTTAATGAGGACATAAATAGGAAAGATTGTGTCAACCAAAAAATTAACAACCAACAACAGCAGCAAGTCAAATACAGCAGAACATTTTGCTAACAATGCGCTGCTCCGAGTCAACAGATGCATTTAAAAACTTAAGACTTATCTCTTCAGACAGGCTTTTGGTTAATTTTGTACATTGATTTTAGAGTTTGTTATGTTTTACCTTTTTGTATAGTACTTCTGTGATTTTATTTTTCCTTTTGTAAAGCACTATGTGACTCTCATGTCTGTGAAATGTGCTATATAAATAAAACTTACTTACTAACAGTAAAAACTAGTTTCTTAAATATGCTGGTGAAGATGTTTTGCCAGAAATTTTGAATAAAGTAGATGCCATTTCCTGCATTCTTGTGTATTTTAACAAGTTGTTAAACATCTATGTTTACCTACATGTAAACATGATTCACTAACTATTTTAGAGACATCTAACAAAATAAAGTCAGGTCCTGTGGACAGATTAAAAAATTGTTTAAATTATTATTGATCATGAATCAGGATATTTTAGAGACACCTCATTCAACTAGTTCATATAGACATCATCCTGTTTTTAAATTCACTCCTGTGGTAATTAAATTAATGTGATACTTTATCTCAGTGGCTTTAGGGGTGCAATTGACTGTTATTTTGTTAATTTTTATTTAGTTTTATTTGTAACACAACATGCCATTTTACTAAACAATGGTTACACTCCACTGCATGTATAAAAATATTAACTTTACCCACACGTTGGAGGAGTTACTTCCGCTTCCCTCGCGCTCTGTCGCGCTGCAGAGTTTGTTTTTGTTTTTTTACAGAGTTCGCTGTCGTCTCCTCCCCCTGTCTATCCTGAGGTTGTGATTGGCCAAAATGACGCGCTCCACCAAAGATGTTTTATTATCGTGAAGATGCATTACTCTTTCTTGAAATCCAGTCGGGGGAAATGATGCATTCTAATCTGCCACGGGTCTTTCAAGTGGAGAAGACGAAAATAAGTTCCGGAACGCACCTTTGCTTAAAAAAAGTCCCGGTACTCTCAGGGTTAAATTTTAGAAGTGGCGGAACTGGGTACCGGTGAGTTCCGGCCCACTTAAAGCACTGAGTACGGCACATTTTCTCTTAACCCCAAAGTATTTTCTTCTCCTCTCTCTACAGATTGCTTCACTCGACGGCGCTAACTGCGCCACAAGAAATAAGCTACTTCGCTAACTCCTAGCGAGCTAGCCAGCAAAAGCGACGCGACGGAGGAGACATTTCAAGGAAAAAAAAAGATTCTGGAAGGACTCGCTCGCCTTATCTCGGACATGCCTCCGGAGAAAGGAAAGCGAAAGGCGAGACTTCCAAGGAAAACCAGCGGGACGGCGAGCCCAACTTCGCGCGCCTGTCCCAGTGGATGCGGTTTCTCCCTCGCGGCGACGGACACCCATGAGGCCTGTCCAGTCTGCCTGGGAATGTTTCACGCAAAAACAGCGCTGGATTCGCCCGACTTTTTCGCCCGGTCTTACTTAGGGATGCCCAATGTGCCTTACTGCATATGCCACTTTTTGCCTCTATAACAACATCAACTACTACCTCATACATATACTGTGTACATTAACTCATACGCTGCTTTGCCACTTTGCAAATGTCAATGCTAGAAACCTTTAGTTTATTTTAGTTATACTTTTTATACTCTTTTTTTATACTAGTATGCAAAAACTCAGGACAGTATTATGTTCATTAAATGTTTAATGTTTTAGTTTTAGAGTTGGTGTAAATTTTCATACTCTTATACCACTATGCAAAAACTCAGGACAGTGTTAGTTTTACTATTTTATGCTTATGTCTATTATTATATGTTTCAGTGTTTCAATGTTTAGATGTTTACTGTTGCACCGAGGGACTGAGAGAAACGCAATTTCGGTCCTGTGTATGTCCTGTACAGTACATATTGCAGATCTGACAATAAAGTTGACTTTGACTTTGACTTTTGCCCACACTGCAGCCTGATGTTGGATGCGGTGCTGCGGCACCGGAATGGCCTCGTTGCCAAAGCCATGGGCAATTCAGCAACACCAGCGGACGCGGACACCACAGATCCCCTCACTCCCACGCCGGAGCTCGAGAACATGGCTCTAGACAGCACACGAGTCGAATGGGGTGACAGCCCTGACGTGCTGGCTCCTATGGTGGACCTAACAGTCGAGTTCGACACCCGAGGCATGATGAATGAGGACGAGATCTTGATTTCAGCCTCGGGCGAATTTTCAACGGAGGAAGCAGACGTGGAACTGGAGGATCAGGGTGAAGATCTCTCCCAGACCCCGGTACCTGTGCTCCCAGAAACCGACTTTTCCATCCCTGCTCTGTTCGACTTGTGCCACAGAGCAACGGACGCGCTGCACATCCCATGGCCCGAGCCTCCGCCTCGCCAACAGGTCACGAGGCTGGCAGGAAACTATTTTTACTCGAAGCAGCAGGCCGCCACGAGGCAAAGGATGCCCGTGTTCCCTGACTTCCTCACAGAACTAACTCGCACCTGGGCTCAACCAAGAGCCCCCATGCTCCTTCCCCTCTCACAGTTCCATGACGTAGACGGGATGGATGAGGTGGGAATAGCTAACGTGCCTCAGATTGATGACACACTAGCATCTCACCTGGCTCCTAAGTCATCTGGGACAAAACCAACTCTTACCAGCAAGGCTTGTCGAGCTTCAGTGTCTCTACTCGAGAAGTGCTACAGAGCTTAGGGACTCGCGGCGTGCGCCATGAACGCGTTTGCGTTGATGCATGCTTACCTAGCGGAAAAGCTGCAGTAGCTGTAGGTAACAACGGACAAGCAGGCGGCCGCCGACTTGCTGGACGAAGTCCGCAGAGCAACAGACTTTGTGCTCCGTATGATGGGGACAGCTGCTGTTGCACAAGGCAGGGGCATGGCAGAAGTGGTCATCGCGATTCGCCACCTATGGATGACTTTAACGGATCTCCCTGAAGGACAAAAGGTGCCTTTTCTCCACCACTCGATAGAGCCGACGGGATTATTTGGTAAAGCTTTGGAGCGAATTCAGACCAAGCTGGACCAAAGGCGCAGACAGGCAGAAGCTCTCCGAGTGGGCATTCCTCGGAGAAGCTTCGCTCCCCCAAGGGAGTCTGCTGGAAGCAGACCTACGCAGTCTCGACATCACTCTGCAATGCATGCCCCACCGCAGAAGCGGCCAGCATACGAGGAGGAGCCCCGGCAGAGACCCCCGCCGGGCCAACCTCGCACCAAGCACGCATGGAGCAAGAACAGGTTTGTTCCCCACCAGGCGGCCAAACACAGGGCCTCCTCGGCGAACCGGGACACCAGACAAAAACGTACCTGGTGAACCAGGTCCACGTTCCCACATTACACGACCACCCGCCCACGTGGTACTGGAAATGATCCCTTCATGTCCAGACTTTACTTGTAACAGGGTACAAAAAGCTGGTAAATCTATCGCATGCACAAATCATGCTCTCTCTGCTGTGAGTGACATAGAATCATGTACGTCATTGCACATAAGCACGAATAAAGCTCATGAAACAGCTCCTCTCTGTTTTATTGACTCTAAAAAAAACATACAAAAAAACAAAAACACACAAATAACTTCAGCAGAACAGGTCAGTTGTCATAAAGGGAGGGGACCATTTTCCTCCCCTCCCTCAGGGCCCATGAGGTATTAGCCTAATCAATAAACCCCAGCAGGGTGCCTCTGATTCGTCTGCAGTAAGCAGACACAGAGGCATCTGCAAGCACCCCCCACACCCCTCACGGAGACAGGTGAGGAGGGTCACGTGCTCAAGCCCTCGCTCCATTGTGAACGACGGGGCAACCAATACACTAACCAGACGAACACGTGACATGTCCGCACCTCAGGGAGGCATGCCGACAGAATCTAATGATGGGGGGGCTACATCAGATGCCCTCAGGCAGCCACAAGCTTCAAACCTTCATAGCAACAATTGTGTTCAAGCTACTGTGCACATAAACAAATCAGAGCTGAATCAGATCTCAATTCCTGTTTTTCGAAGGGGACTGGGCTCTCTATCACTAAATAATCTAAAGTCTGCCAAACTAAAAGGAGCATCTCCACGTTCTCACGTTGCAGGTACCCCTTTATTATTAATGAGGGACACGCAATGTCCAAGCAGTGATCAGACAGCACATGACCTTCCTTTCTGCGCTGGTTCAGCTCTGCTCTCAAACAAAATTCTCCCAACGGGTGAGACACAAACCACGGTCGGTTTGCCTGGTTCCGATGCTCTGTTAAAGCAAAGGACCAGTAAACTGGACCATTCCAAAAAACGGATTGGAGTCAGGAGGTCTGCTCGTTTACAAAACTCGCAGTCTCCCAGTCTCATGACCCCAAACTTGGAGGGGGAAATAGACTTTTTGCTCCAACTCTGCCTAATACGGATGACAGGTTACATCTGCCCTCAATTACCTTTGAGCAGAGCAGCCTGGTAGCACATCAGCAAGGAAGCCCTCTTCCCAGCTTAGTTGACTCCCGGGGGGTTCACAGCCTCCAGGGCCTTTGGAAGAGAACTGGATGTATCAACTACTCTTCTTCAGGGCCAAACTATGTCACCAGAAGGGGCAGTCCTGCCGCTTAGGCCAAGAACTGTCAAAATGTCAGCTTGTTAGCAGAAAAGAACAAGCTGATGGCATCAGGCCTGCCGGAAAATGTGGTAAAAACCATACAAAATGCCCGTGCTGTATCAACACAGTCTCTATATGCATAGAAGTGGCGTATTTTTGAAGCTTGGTACTCAGAAAGAAATATTATTTCTTATGCATGCAACTTGGCTCAGCTCCTGACCTTCCTTCAGGACCTACTGGAAAAAGGTCATTCTTATTCAACGATTAAAGTTTTCCTATCAGCTATTTCAGCCTGTCACGAAGGCTGGGGACATAGGACACCTGGAGCGTATCCAATCATAATAAGATTTATGAAAGGTGTGCTTCGGACTAAACCACCCAGCAGGATTCTGACCCCTGGTTGGGATCTTGGCCTGGTCTTGGGGGCTCTCTGTGACCCCCCATTCGAGCCACTGAGCGAGGTTAAGATAGATTTGTTATCTTATAAAACCGCTCTACTCCTGGCACTTTGCTCGGCGAAACGCGTGGGTGACCTCCATGCATTGTCTGTACATCCAATGTGTACCAGATTCGCCCCTGACGGGTCAAAGGTCACCTTAAGGCCTAATCCCGCATACACTCCCAAGGTCTTGACTTTGAACCATAGGAGTCTAGACTTTGATCTCTCCTCCTTCCCACCTGCTCCTGTACTCACTCAGGAACAGGAAAGGCTGAAGGCTCTCTGCCCTGTGAGAGCTTTACGCACTTACATGCAGAGAACAGCCGAATGAAGAAAAACAAATCAACTGTTCGTCTGCTTTGCGGCACCTGCTACCGGAAAGGCCCTATCAAAACAACGCCTTTCACATTGGGTGACTGAGGCCATTAAAAGGGCATACAGTAGCAAAGGTCAACAGGTACACTCTGGGGTGCACGCCCACTCCACTCGGGCTTGGCCACCTCCTGGTCATTGTTCAAGGGTGTACCAGTTGCAGCCATCTGCGCTGCTGCAAACTGGAGCTCATTAAAGGGGACCTCAAATGTATTTTTTAAAATTTTATGGTATTTCTGTGGGATATCCAGACCCTATTCCTTCAATTTAATGCACAAAATAATTATTAGATAATCAATTATACCCTTTTTAATTCTGCCATTTTTAACTTTCGTTTTGAACGACCGGTTTCTGATAGAAGTTCTGAAGTCCACGCCCTTCAACAGATCTGTTTACGCCCTCTGTAACAGCCAGTATCTGTAATGTGTTGTTGTTTTAAAATTAGCTCTTTTTTTATTACTCATTTGACTTACTGTTAGTGCTAGCTTAAGATAACTTACCGAAACCCGTCTGAGCGCGCCGCAATTTGCTGCTCCTTTTAGCATTAGACCTCCCGAATCCGATGCTAATGTTAGCTTGTTCCTCTTCCGGTGTTCGCCAGCTCCGCTCGTTGCACGCGGAGATTTTGGGAGTTATCGCTGTTCCAGTCAAGACAACACAAAGTTCACCAAGTGTCTCCCGTAAATTAATCCATAAGGAGAAGGTCCTCGCTGCTGTGAGGCTGCTGGGACGCTGCAACGAGGCTGTACAATTGAAGCTCCGCTCCATCCGCCAGAAGCAGTGTCCCGTTGCCGCCGGTCCCTATGCCGGGAGTCCGCTCGTTTAATTTTTGCCGGCTGCGCGTTGGGAGCGATCGCAAATACACTAAAAATTGAACTAAAACATAAAAATAACAATTATACTTTATTTATAAAGCCATTTAAAAAAAACACAGCTGCAACAAAGTGCTGTACACATGAAATTAAGAACATATAAACAAAAGATGAGATGAAATCATGAAAAACAACAGTCATGTGTTTAATACAGAAGTGGGTTGAGCCTAACCAGGGGTTGCTAGGTGAGGGGCTGGACTCAGGTTTGAGGTGATTGGCTACGGCTTGTGACGTCAATAACTGCAGGAAGTGTGAATCCAGGTGTATTTATCAAAAATAAATAAATCTACTTAGAGTAAATAAACCACTGGGTGCATTTTTTTGGCACAAGGACTGTTTTTTTATGAAGTAAATACCCAAAGTTGAGTAAAAAAAACATTAAAAAGTGAATTTTGCATCTGTGGTCCCCTTTAAACACTTTTGCAAAGCATTACAGTTTGGATGTTACTGCGTGTGACGTCACTCAGGCTGTCCTTTCTAACACACAGTAGAAAGTAGCCTTGAGATGCCTGCTGGTCAAGGGCAGACGTTCACATTAGCATGCATTTTACTGAGCATTTAAAGGGCGTGAATGGATTATATTCCCATAGCAAGTATGTTGCACCGAGAGACCAGACTGAAAGGGAACTGAAAGTTATAATAATAATAATAATAATGTCTTTTTCCTGTCATCAGCGTATGTTTCCCATACACAGACGAAATTCGTCTCTGCATTTAACCCAACCACCTACCAGGTGGTGCAATGAGCAGCCCGAAAGCGCCCGGGGAGCTGGAGAAATAGGTGTGCACTCATAGACACCCCAAGGTGGGTAGTGGCCGGGGCGCGAACCCGCGTCCTTCGGGTCCCAAGTCAAAAGCCCTGCCACTAGACCATCTTGGCTATGCACCATAACTCATGTTCCCTGAAGGAAGGGAATGAGGTAGAACATATCTGGCCCTTTCAATGCTGAAAGCTCGGTGAAGTGCAATTTTGGAGGAAGATGGATGGGCGTCAGCCGCTTAAGTACCCAGAGGGCGGGGCCTCTGGCGCGGCGGTGACGCCCTAGCCGTAAAGGCGTGAGTATATTCCTTCATGTAATCGCGCGGGGGCGCAATTCCCATAGCAAGTATGTTGCACCTCGTTCCCTTCCTTCAGGGAACATGAGTTATGGTGCATAACTTTCAGTTTTGTTAATCAGGAGGGGAGGAAAAAAGTAGATGGACGTAAAGTTTAACCCTTTGTCTTTATGTA
>JBBPBX010031198.1:0-21957 GCA_038048925.1 Garcialebias charrua | reverse complement strand
TTTTATTTATGTTATGCTGTATGCTGCCATTGGAAGCTTTGTTTTATGACCATGCTATAGAAATAGAAGCTTCTCTGTCACATAAGTTGTTTGATGCTAAAAACACTTCATTACCTCAAAAGCAACTCTAACAAGAGGAATTTAAAAATCCCCAAAAAAGAAGAAAAGCAAAGAAGAAAAAAAAACCCAGGTGATTTAAATTCTTGGTCACACTACCTGCACTATAACTACGGGTTAAACTCTTCCTTGTTATCATCAAAATAAGAAAACGTTGAAGTTTTTGACAAAAGATTGAATTATGATTACCTCAATTCTGATGTAATTCCTACAGTTTCAGAATCAAACAGGAAAAGCACATCTCAGTAATGTATGTGTGCACAAAGTGACCTAAAGCTCTTTTTTTGTGTGAAGTAAAATGAAGCAACCAGCCGTATCAAAGGAAGAGCTGAGATCAAGGGGGATTAAAATGGAGCAAACTTCAACCCTGGCAAAAAGTGCAAGATCATTAGTGAGTTTACGGCTCAGTGTTTTGGTGCAGGGCTTTAAAGTCAGACACACTCAAAACAACGCTGCTACTCTTTAGAGCGGCGACCAAGGAGGAAATGACCTTTTCTATAATTGTCAGTAAAAGATCGAAGGTTCAAACCAAAAGTGAAAAACCAGGTTAAAAAGAAAAACGATGACAAAAACAATGCAGCTTTTGGTTGATTGCATAATGCTGGTCACCTTTCACGACAGAATTTTGCATCAGAATCGTCTTTTGTTGAAAAGTGACAAAACTAATAATTTTAGTCAAACCTTAAAAATGCGTGTATTTAGCAAGATAACACATTCTGAGTTTGTGCTGTGACAGACTCTTTTTCCAACAGTATCTGTAAAAGTGACTGAGCCAGAGTCATTTTAGTGTTGGATAATTATGATCAGCTGTGGTGGTGATCTTGGATTGAATCAACTCCAAAAGTTAATCAGTTGTAGATTTATATCCTTTGATTACTTCCTGAAGCTTTCAATAAAGTCCAGTGGTCCATGCAATATTTTGCTAACAGATGGAATTGAACAACTTTTTTAATACAGATTTTGTGTAGTGGTCAAAATATTTCTTGGGGAGCTGCCTAACACAAAAAGAAATAAATCAATATCTGTAGAATTGAGTGTTTAAAAACTATTTTAGTGCTGTTTCAGACTGTTGAGTTAATAAAAAGTAAAAAATAAAAATAAAAAAACTTTTGAAGACATTGCTTTGTGTCCTTCATACATGAATGCTTGGTTCGTGACAATACTATTTCTGGAGCTGTATCTTTTATTCTTTATACACAGTAAAGTACATCACAGTGACACTGGTGTTGCATATTTTTTCAACAATATTGACTAAAATTGTGTACATTTTTTTCACGTTCAATCTCCAATTTGTGTACCGTAATTAAAGAAAAATAAATTGGTGAGGAAAAGCACTAAAATAACAGAAAAAGCTAATTATCTAGGACTATTTGAGGGGTGAGCAAATCAATGTTATTTGACCGACAACACCAAAACTTGAGTTTTACTCTATTCTTTAAGAAAATAAACTACATTGACCTTTTCATAAAAGAAGTTATATTAGCACACACACAAAAAGACATAGAAGAAGGTGACAAAAAAGACTGGAGGAAACAAATACTGCTTTGTGTGAAGTTTTAAGAAGACAGTAATAGAACAGCAACATGTAAAGAGACCTTTCCAAAATAGTAAAACCTCAACTTGGTACAAAGAAAGAGAGAAAATGTAAAAATTGGTGTGACCAAGTATAAAAATCTAATGAAGAACAATGAATGGTCTTTGAAGCAACTCTCAAGTTGCTCATTTTCAAAGTTCACAAAAGAACAAATTAATCTTGCATTAATGTATCTTCCAAGAAGTTATATTGACCTTTGCAAATAACATACCTTTTCTTTTTATGGACAATATTACGTTTCGTAACGTTATTACTATGATGCTACTGCACAACTACTTCTAGTTTTATGTGTTTTTTGTACTTTTATTACCTTGATGCTTTGTTGTGAAGTACCTGCATATTGCTTTGGCAACACGTTTCACTCTGGGATTAAAACGGTGATATATCTACTTCATCCATCCATCCATCCATCCATCCATCATCCATCCATCCATCCATCCATCCATCCATCCATCCATCCATCCATCCATCCATCCATCCATCGTATGTATCTACAAAGTACAGTACACAGTACAAGGTTAGCCAGATGATAGATATAGAGTTGATCTAAAAGTAATAGAAACTTCTAATGCGCTCGCTACTTTGAGGTTCATTTTTCGCAGACTCACTCTATTGTGGTTTTTCAAAGTAAGATTGGACACGACACACATTTGGCTGATTGGTGGATGAGCCACACGATCGGCATGGAATTTTTATTTTTAAATTAATTATTTTTAAATTATTTGGCAGCTGTTGCACATGTGTACAGCCCACAGCTGCAGGAGAAGCTTCCTCCTGCAGGATGTCTGTTCTCCACTCTGCAGCAGAGAAATGGGCGTGGCCAAGAGCACTGGCAGATGGCAGAGAGCCAAACTCATGACATGCTGTGCTCTAATAGAGTGCTTAGAGTTTAGAAAAATTGTTATGGACATTGCAAATGTGTGGGAAGGATTTAAAACACCCTAATATATACCGGTATATAACTACTAAAATAAACTACTACTTACTACTACAGTAAATACTAAAATAAACTACTTAATACTACTAATACTAATTGTGTATGCATACTTTCATTCAAGATGGTAATGACAATGCAGTTTATTTGAACTTGAACCTGGACCACTGTATACCCACGTCACGGTTTTTCATTTATTGAGAGGGGGGGTTCCCAATCTCCCATGATGAACAAGGGTCTACTGTAATATATTCATGTGTATGTTCATTTTTGATCTGCTAGCAAAATATCTCATAAACCAGGGGACACATTTGAATGAATCTTTCAGGAAATAATCATGTAGGCTTTCAGGTTCCTGAGTTCCAGGGTGGCACCAATGAGCAACAGTTTGAGATCATCTCACTAATGAGCACCAGGGGGTGTAAGTGTCTGCATAAGAGCTCCATTTACTGCTGGAGCATTACATGCCAATGTGTGCCTCCATCCTTCTAGTGTGATGATCTTTCAGAAACTGTTCCTGAGTATGCATCCCTGGACCATTTCCCAACCAACCTGAGTCCTCTAGACCTGTACCTGTATGTGGATCATACCTGGACTTCCTTATAGATGCTCCTTCGCCATCCAGCCACTTACCACCTACAAACTCCTTCCATCCGCTGCACTCAGCAAGCCTGGCCTGATCCTTGTTGGAAATCCTCTGCACTCCTCTCAGCGTCTCTATTTGCTCAACGTCTACTTGCTCACCCTCTTGTAAGAAACAAACATCAGAATACCAACTCAATTACCAACTCCTCTCCTCAGAGAAACTGACCCTTCTCATCAATCCCCAGGTTTTCCAGGTCCCTGTTGTGTACATAGTTATATATCTATCTTCATTGTAAATAAATCACCTTTTGTTCTTTAAGAATTTGAGTCCTGTTTTCCCTCTCCATATTCTCTGGATTCTCACTGTTGCGATAAAACATTGGATGAACATCTACAACTTGCTTTGAGAGTTAATCCAAAATCAAAATGTTTCCCCCAGCTAATTAATCCGAACAAACACAAAAATAGATATGACTCGGCTAATTTGGCAGATACTGAAGTAAAATTTGGTGTGGTGGTTGCTGACAGTCATGCCAAACCCAAACTTAACAAAACCATCAAATAAGAGTAGGGATGACAAACAAAGCACTCACAATGTTGATACATTTTTGCACCTGCTCCTAATTCCAGTAAGAAATTAGGAATACAATCTGAGAAAAAAGAGAGAACACCCAATCCATAAAATGTTTCTGATAGCCTATCAAGTCATTACTTGATTAATTCTCCAGCCTAGTCTAGTTAACATGATAATTTTTCAGATTTTACAAATGTATTCCTCCAACAAAGTCCCATCTGTTGACGCTCTTTATCTGAATGGAGATTAAGCTGTAATGGCCACATTCAAATACAAATTGTCCCTCTCCTTTCTGTTCAGACAAGAAAATAAACACAAAAGCTCATTAATACAAATCCGTTATCTGTTTTATATACGCAGTCCCAAGTAGGTTTTTACTGTTTGCCACATGCAAATGTTGAGCATGATTGTGTTTTCTAACCAGTCAGCACAATTATTTGAAACACCCAGAGCTCTGTGCAGTTGTCAGTTGCACACTGCGCAAAACCTATGAATTTTTCCATCTGCATTTACAGATAAACAAGAAATCCAATTTAAGGGCTTTGCTGTTTAAGCCTGGAGTGCAATTCCAGCTGACAGATTCAGAGGAGATTTTCTTTGCAACCTGTGCTTTTCACCATTAACAACAAGGCTTTGAACCACAAACCCCGGACACGGAGTAAATTGCATCAGATGCTATCATCAATCTGTATCTGGTGGCAGAATGTCGTCTTACAGACTCAACCAGAGCCAAGGAGTTGTAGTTGGATGGATTGTGTTGTATCTCGGTCACACAGGTATCTTCAGAAAGCTTCAATGACCAACCGTCTGTGCCCCCGGCATTTTTAAGTAATCCAGAACAGACTGGTATTGCTGTCTAAATCTAATCATCGCTGTTGGCTTTTTCCTCTGTTGTTGCTGACAAAAAAAATAATGAAACACGCACAATAGATTTTTATTATTTTTTTAGAAAAAAGTTTTTTATTTTTCAATTTACATCTGAATTGAAAGTGGAATTTGTACACAAGCTATTGTTCTGACCAGATGAAAAGGTATTTTTTAGTGAGAGATTTTTTTATTATTTACAGGACCAGCAATCTTTAGAGAAAAGCACATTGTTCATGTCTTTCATGTCATTATTTGAGATTAAAAATAACCTTACAGTATGTTGAGAAATGCATGATCAAGTGCAATTTCTTGCGTAATCATGCATGACCTCTTTGTGCTCGAGTTGTGAATTACTCTAAGCTAATACCACACCACATTTGAGCTCATAAGCTGTAAAATGTAGCCGATACATACTTTGTATATTGGCTAAGGTTGATGAAGTGTTGTGGCCATTTTGAAGCGGGTTGACTCCAAAAGTTAATCAGCTGTAGATGTCCAGCCAATTATTACTTTCTAAAAGTTCCAATAAAATCTGTCCAGAGATTCAGGAAATAGGTTGTCAATGTAGAAACATGGTTGAGTAACGGTTAATACTAACGTTTTGACATTATGCCAAAGGGATGAAGTCTCTGTTCTGAAATAAATTTAGATTTATAATAAAAATCAACCCAGTGGAGTTCAGCAAATGTGATTTTGCGTAGGTACTGAGTGAATTAAGAAAATTATACTCAGGTGGCCGAGTGTAAGATTACCCCTGTGAGTGAAACACTGCTTGTTAAATACTGCTTATTTTAGGTGCATTAATTTGGTGCCAGTTTCTGAAAATGAGAATAAATTGCGCTGACCTCCTCCTAAGTGAATTAACATGGGTGATTGTGGATGTAATTGCTAATTAGCATGACTCAGTGATTCTACAGTCTCACAGGTGGATCGTTTTCAATCTCAGTGGGTTTTAAAAGTGAGGTTACCTCATGAACAAAGCAATTAGATTTACGACAGACTTCGCTAAATGTGAGAGCTGCAGCGGCGCTGCTTTTTGGGAGTCGAAATGAAAAGTGACACATGATGTTCTGTGGTGCTAACTGTAATGTGCATGCACCATAAGACTTAATCTGCATCGCCAAACCAAAAAAAATATGTTTTCTTTCTAAATCCACAACAGAAATGATATTATGTCTGATGACTCCTCATTGGAGTCATCAGACATAATATCATCTCCCTGTCCGGGCTTCTCTCCACTGGCATCCTGTCCACTTCTGGATTGATTGTAACATTTTATTGCTTGTTTTTAAAGTCTAGAAATGTCTGGCCCTGTCATATTTATGTGATCTTCTTAACATCTACACTCCAGTAAGAGCACTCGGGTCTACCAACCAGTTCCTCTTAGATGTCCCCAGATCCAAACTGAAGTCCAGAGGTGATCAGGCTTTTGCGGTTGCTGCACAAAAATTGTGGAACAGTTTACCTGATCATTTAAAAACCGCAGAGACTGTTCAGACTTTTACACCTTTGCTCAAGGCTCAGCTTTGCTTCCTTATTTGATCCACACAGAGCCCGAGAACCAGTTAGAGCTGATTTTTTATTGTAGTTGTGTGTTATTTTATTAACTTTCTTATGTTTTTTCTGAGCGGCACAAGATGTATATTTTTTCTCTTTTTAATTTGACTTTATTGTAAAGCACTTTGGTCAGCTTTTGTCGTTTTTATGTGCTGTAGAAATACATTGACCATGCAAAGTCATAGTTTTGCAGAAAATTTAAAGTAGAACAATCTTCCTGAGGATTTTTTGCTGACTTTTTACTGCACATTATGACATCATCATGGTCATTTTATATGAAGCAAAAACCCAATATTTGCTAAGAAGCAACGATTTATAAGAAGCAACAAATGTCCACAGAGTGGGTAATCCCTGTAGTTCAGGAGCAAACAGGCTGAAAGTTTTCTCACATTAGTTCATTCATTCATTCATTCAACCTTTATTTATACAGGCTAGCCTCGTTGAGTCACGGGGACTCATTTACAAGAGGGACCTGTCTCACTCACACCAAACAACCATCCACTCTCACACTCACACCTAGGGTCAATTTAGAGTCACCAATCAGCCTAACAAGCATGTTTTTTGGTCTGTGGGAGGAAACCGGAGTACCCGGAGGAAACCCACGCATGCACGGGGAGAACATGCAAACTCCACCCAGAAAGGCCCCGGACCGGGATTTGAACCGGCAACCTTCTCTGCTGAGAGGCAGCAGCTCTACCAGTTGTGCCACCGTGCTGCCCCAAAAAATCCAGTGAAATCCAGCTGTGATTAATACAATTACAACAAAAGATTAATTTTCTTTGTTTAGGCTTAGTTGCTGCACCTACCTGAGGATCTTTTGCTGACTTTTTTGGACTTTAAATATTTTTTTTTCTCCAAAACTTATGAAGTTTGCATAAGTTGCTTGTGAGTTTAATTCTGTTTTATCAAGCTTACCTAGGTCTGAGAGGGAACACCTGCACGGTTCTGTATGTAACATCTGGTAACACAAACTCCATGGCCATCAGATACTACAGAGATAATGCCAACTTTGAGACACAAGTGGCAGGTTGATCCTTGACCTTGACATTTCTGAATAATTTCAAATCTAAAAGAAGCATCACTGTTAGTCACTCCAGATGTTAAGACTTGTGGACATTTGTTTTTGTGGACCAAAGCCCAGCAAAATGTTGGCAGTTTCTATTTTCTCCTCAACTGTTGCTCTTCTTGACCTTTCATTAAGTTATTAACCTGCTGAGAGGTGGAGTATGATTCAGAGGGGGCCATAGAGTCCAATGAGGTGACGCTGCACCGTTCAGGAAAAGAGAACAACGAGGGAAGGGGACACGATAAGAGAGCAGGTGTTTTTTGTGACAGTCTCATTGTATTGCTGCTGCCTGAATGTGTAAAGCTTTTTCCTCTTGTTCACAGATGAATAAACATAAATCGTTTACACTGAATACATATATACAGTATTACCATATTTTTTGCACTATAAATTTCACTGGATTATAATGCGCATTAAGCGAACATTAAGTGATTATGACAGATTTTTGAGCATCGTGAACCACATAAAATCTGTTTGAGGTCAATAAGCACAACAATAATTAATACATAAGGTGCACTGGATTAAAAACCTCATTGTTAATTTTTGATAAAATTAAAGGATTTTAAGTGCACCTTATAGTCCAAAAAAAATGGTACTTCCATAGATCAGGGGTACAGCCTCTCTCTTTATTTTAGTGAAGGGCTCTTCTGTGGTACCATTTGCCACAACAGTTCTCTGAGGTTCAGACAGCACTGCAATAAGTTGTGCTCCAAAGATGACAGCACAAGACTTTGATTACACATAATCAAAAACACATCAAAAACCAAAATCCCACTGCCAGTTTTCCTTCAAAAGACATATTTCTTAAAAATACAAAAGTATGTGATTGTACATTCAAATGATTTTTTCATTTGGGCAGTGTAGGGGTTAATCACTGTTTGAACAGAAGTTCAGTCAGTGCATTTTGTATCATCTGAGCTTAACTGGAACAATAAAAGCTTAAAAAAAACTTTGTTTACTGCACATTATGACATCATCATGATCATTTTATGCTACTACTGTATTGTTTTTTATGCTACTAGTGCTTAGTGTATTTTTAGTTATGTAATGTTTTTCTTAGTTCAAATCTTAGATCTTATTACTATTTTATTTTACATTTATTGGATGTAACTGGGACCTTGTGTACACAATTTCATTCCACCACATGTACCGCATGTGATGTGTACAACAAATAAAGAACCTTGAATCCTTGAATTTTATATGAAGCAAAAACGCAACATTTGCTAAGAAGCAATGATTTATAAGAAGCAACAAATGTCCACGGAGTGGGCAATCCCTGTAGTTCAGGATCAAACAAACTGAAAGTGAAATCCAGCTGTGATTAATAAAATCACAACAAATGTCCACGGAGTGGGCAATCCCTGTAGTTCAGGATCAAACAAACTGAAAGTGAAATCCAGCTGTGATTAATAAAATCACAACAAAATATTAATTATCTTCAATCAGTTATAGTTGCTGCATCAAGTTTCATGCTCGGACCGTGACGCTTCTTTGGACTCTACAATTGTATACCTGCTCCTGGGAAGCTTCAGGGCGCAACAAAGGAGAATTCCACATTAAATAAAAATGAGTAAAGTGAGGGAAGTTTCATTATTCATCTCACACTGGCATGCCCAACTCCCCAGCTTCCCGAAGGGAACACTATGAAATTTCAATTGGCATCATTCTATGTGTTGGGTTTTAATGTCAATATCGCAGACAGTCTTCAACAGCCTTGCAGCCTCCCTTCTGACTCCAACAAGAAACTTCAAAGGAGCACTTCTCTGAATCCCTCAGTCTTGCATTAAAAATGTTAACCTTGGAGACATGCTAACTACCAGGCCGCGCACGTTGCCGAATTCCAATGAAGATTCTGATCATTGAGAACGAGGAAGAAGAAAGGGGCTAACCGTGCCCTCTGCCTGTCAATCTGTCCACCCAACCATCTGTCCATCACTCTGCTTCTTCTCCCCTTGAGTTTTCTACTGTTTTCATGGTGCTCACTTCATTCTTAGACAGATAATGAATGTATGCTTCTCCAAAACAAACAAAAACAAGTTTCAGATAAACATGGCTGACCTTAACTGTATAAAAAATAAAAAATAAAATAAAAATCAGTCAAAACTTTGTTGAAGTTTTTGCTCTGCTGCATACATGGTAACATATTGCGACTAATGCCAAAAAAGAAAAGGGGCAGCATTTACATGTTAAAGCAGAACTGTTATTGTGGGACTTGAGCAGCTGCTGTTTTGGCCTCAGGTGGAGGACTCCAATACTGTAGTTGGCAGCAAAGACTATCTGGAAGCCAATGTGTTTGTAACAATGCCAAACCTTTGGAGGCGTTATCAGAGCTATACTAGCAAATATATGTGTGCCGGGGCTGTACATTGGTTTAAACACCACAATAAATGACAGGCTATCCTCCGGCAGCATGCGACAAGACATGGCAACCCAAGAGATAAAAAGAAAAGTTTACAAAGACATACCAACAACTTCTTTCTTTCTTCTTTATGCCATTGTCTTGCTCCAGTGCACACAGGACTCCCTGCTAACATTAAGGGTGACCTGAGGAAGGAATAATCATGTCTTACCTGTGATTAGAAGCAGCCTTGACAATGCCTGACCTGAGTTTAATCAGTGAAGACAGCTATCTTGGATCTAATTACCAGTGTGGTGCCCTGTGGGTTTGGAAAATTCTAATTCCGCAACTAGAGCAAGCTGTATGGCCATTATTAAGATAATTCAGTGATTAAGGAAGGGAGCAATCTGTACTGAAAGTAGAAAATCAAGTGCAATGTAACATTGGGCTGATTAACTAATCACTACTATCTTAATTTAGCTGTTTGGCTTGATTTCAATTCTCTATAATAACAGAAATATTAATCTTGTTGCTGAATACAACATCTCAGGCTGAGGAAGTCTTTCGGACGAAAGACGAAACGTTTCTACAGTTTTTTTTTTTGCTTTGTTTTGTTTTGTTTTTTGAATGTCCAGAGGACCAGACTTAGCTTTTTAAAATTTTTCTACCTGGATTATTGAGCACGCTGAACCTCAATGAACTGGATGCAACTGACCGCCTAATCTGGCATCAAAAACTTGGCGACAAAGATGTAGCGTCCCACCCCGGAATCGGGAAAACGGACGATAAACAAAGATAGATAGATAGATAGATAGATAGATAGATAGATAGATAGATAGATAGATAGATAGATAGATAGATAGATAGATAGATAGATAGATAGATAGATAGATTGAGCATGCATCAGGGTATTAATCTTGTGTGAAGTATTTAGATTTTAGGCGTAGAGAAAAAAGAAACTCCAGAGACCTCTGTGGAATGGACATAATTTGACCCTGCTACAGGTGATGACAGGCAAAGCAGTTTCAATAAAAAGTCGGTTTGGATGTCAGTCTACCCTCATTTCATTTGAATTAAAGACCTTCCAGAGACAGAAAAAAAAATCCCCTCTCTCCTCTTGCCCTCACTTAGTATATGGAGAGGTTCAAATAATCCCTATAATGTTCGTCTCATGCAGCTGGGAATCTGAAGGAAAGCATTTATACATATTGCGAGGCGACCGTCTGATAGACCTGTAAGGAATAGATTATCACCCTCCCTGCACATTTGGAACACCCACACAGTCTCTCAGTCGTCACATTTGGAGAGGGCACGAATGGGAAGGGAAATGTCATTAGTGAGAAAGGTAATCTGTTTCTTGAGAGGAATCAAAGATCATAATTGGATTTTCTTCAAGACGGCTCAAAGCTTTTTGGAGTCTCAGACTGCTATCATATTAATAATTGTAAGCTGACCGACTTTGAAAGGGAGTTTGTGGGGGGAAAAAAAGGCCTGCCTTCACTACAGGTTGCCGCCTATAACTTTAAATCGAGGCAACTGTGCAATCACGAGAAAATCCCCTGCTGCAGACGTTCAAATGGATTCACAGTATGCACATTCATCGGAGTATAAAAGATGAGAAAAGAACTATTTCATCATAAAGATTAAAATGCCAAGTGAAATGGCCCTTATTCATGACTGCAAAATCAATGAAGATTAAAAGATAAAATGACAAAATGTTAATCTAGCAAACAAACAGTTGTGTTTTCAGCTCAGACTGCAAAACAAGTCGCAGCAGCATAAAACATCTTCAGTGGCTCAAGTGTTCACTCCACACTGTATATATATATATATACAGTACACAAGAAACGTTTTATTCTTTAATTTACAGAATCAACCACCTAAACTTTTAATGCTACTCTGGATGGCTTATAATCTCACTAATTGTCCGACAATAAAGAAAAAAGTAAAATAGAAACTCCCCTAAAGTGTTTAAAATGGGTAAAAAAAATATACAAATAAAGTAAAAAGAGGTTATAAACTAGAAGTTAAAAAAAGGTTGCATCATATCACTCAGCCATGCATGGAGCTCAGCTGATACTGATACTCAGCTGATACTAATTGAAAAAGACTTCTGGACAGAAGTCGAAACGTTTTCTGCAACAAATAAAGTCCAGTTGATCCTGTATTGAACGCCTTTTCTGATACTGAAGGATTTATTTATTTATTTATTGTAATATTCAAAATAAAGTGTATTGCTTTTTAAAATAAGGCAAGTTCTTTTGAAAATATTTCATAATGTTACCACAGAGAAAGCAACCGATAAATCTGAGACTGAAAAAAGTGGGGAAATAAGGTGATTTAATTTTCCATTGCTGTTTTAATGTATTTCACTTAAAAAATTATTTTTTATAAAAATAAAAAAAAAGTAAAAAAAGGTTTAAAAAAAATAATAATTTCATAAACAATAAGAAATACAATCAAAAATATAATGAAAGGAAGAAAAAAATCTTAAATTAATTCATAGTGTGTTGCAACTGCTCTGAATAATAATAATTTGTGTGTTGTTGATTTCATGCAGTCTACAAATGTATACAGTATAAGCACAAGTCAAATGAAGAAAACAGTAACATCTTGTAGATATCACATTTACTGTATATGTGCCATGTGTCAACACTTGTGTGTCATAGGTCAGCTGAGGATGCACAAACTGAAGTGGCAAAGACAAAACCAGGTCACCTCTATTAAAATATCTTACATTTTACAGTGCTCAGTGATTTTTCACAAAGTTTAATGTATTATTGTATTAGATTTTTGAAAATGTAGGTATTCTTTTACATTTTTTAAACTATCTGAAAATAAACCAAACAAAAAAATGTAAGAGTAAAGGTGTAGAAGTTGTCTGCCAGACTTTTAGATTATACAACTGTAACAATATAGGCACTGTAAGGTATTTAAACACTTACAGGGCCACCATTATTGTAATAATATAGGACTTATTGGTCAGTTTACTGACTTACCTATATTTTAGATGCGCAGGTCTGAGCAGAGTTTATCTGCACAAACTTACCACCAATTCGCGAGTTCACCCTTTTTCCGGTATTAAATTGCTTTAACTGTGACTAGGAAAAATGTAATTTCACGAGAGACTTCAACTTATGTTGGTCCACCAGAAAATAGACCTTTTATTGAAATTATCATAAAAGTACATTAAACATTTGTATCGATATTAGCTCTGATTTAATAACTACGTTGACAAGAATTCAAATTAAAACAAACAGACAGTTAGAATTTAACTGTTGGCACATTACTTAAAGTTTCACTGTGTTAAGAAAAATAAGAAATAGGAGGAATATTAAAGAATTGAAAGCTAAGTTAACCGAAGTTAATTATTTTGAAACTACAGTACCAGGGTGGCACCTTCCCGAACAGGTCCGGCTGTACTTCCGAGCGTTCAGCATACAAACAACGCCTCTTTACCTGGTGACGATAGTCCCTTGGAGATGAGGGCTGAGAAGTTTGTGGACACTACCGGACTGTGTGGTCCAGCTCACATCCAGTCGACTTCCGTGTATGGCTGATTCAGACGAACGGGGAGCACGCTTTCACCGGCAGGAACAGAGCCAATCACACTGACTTATTTTCAAAATAAAACTTCAGAAAACAAATTCTTTCAGAAATGAGTGTTTTGAGGCACAGCAAGGCTTTGCCGTGACTCCAGCTGAGACGTGGGTCTAATTGACACAATGACCGGGACGTTTCCAGCTTTTTCCAGAGGAGAAACCAGTTGGTAGCAAGTTCTCTCCTTCGACACTAAAGTGAAAATTCAGGAAGTGGATCTTTATATGGGAGGCGGGGTCTCCCCCACCTCCTCAATAACTATTGGCTGGTTTAACAAAACAACGGATGGAGTTTTCATCCCATAGGCAGAAATGTCTCTTGACGGACAACAGGAAAACTGTTTACAGAATCGGCCAGATGGCCTGGCCTGTGAGCACAGAGACTATTATGGCTAACTTTCACAGACAAAACAGAGAAGGAAGTTGCAAGTTAAAAGTTTACCCTGAACTGTGCCATAATATTAAAACCTGTTCTGCAGAAATAAACCAGCAGAAGGGTCAAACTCATGCAAGTAACACAGATCATCATTAAATGACAAAATATACTGTAGATCAATTCTGAATTGACACACATTAAAGATAAAGTTCAATCTGATTAATTAGTGTCCATTACAGGGAACCCCCGACCTACGTACGAGTTTGGGACCTAAGAACCGTTCGCAGCTCGATCCGTTCGTAGGTAGGGGGTGAAAATTATATTAAAAAAAAAAAATTATTCATTCATTCATTCATTCAACCTTTATTTATCATGCTAACGGAGCGCGCGCACACATTTAAGCATGTAAAGTAGTGTACTGTAATGTTAAACATTGCTATTCACATTTACAGAATAAATAAAAATATATTTTCTTACTTTGAGATGGTCAAAGCCGACATAGGTTGCCATGCGTTGATTGTTTTCGGGCCAAGCAGCGCGGGGGCCGGCAAGCCACCGCAGCTGCTCCAGACCTGTGTTAGCTAGCTGGCTAGCTTCTGCTAGCCAAGCCATGAGCTAGTGTTGGAGCGGCGGCGCGATCAATCTGCAGCTGCTGCTCCAGCCGCTGCTCCAGCCTGAGACGTCCACAGAGCTATTCCAGCTAGTAATTAATCCATATGATGCGATCCTGGTCACCAGTGTTCAAAAGGCCGGCTCCCGTGTTAGCTCCAGTGTTAGCTCTGGAGCTAGCCAGGCCGGAGGTGTAGCCAGGCCGGCCGGAGGTGTTCGCACGGCGGCCTGGCACGATCGGCGATAAATCCGCTGCTGCTTGAGACATCCACAAAGTTCACAGAGACGTTTCCAGCTAGTAATTAATCCATATGAAGCCATCCTGGTCACCAGTCTTCGTCCGGCTCTCGGCAGCTAACCTAAGATGGCGTCCGGTGTTCTACATTAATTTGTGACCGGAGACCCCAGTGACTGAACCTAAAATAGCGTCCGGTGTTCTACATTAATTTGTGACCGTGTAAACTGAAGACCTACTTCCTGTTGCCAAAAATTGCTCAAAAATGATCAGAAATGATCTTTTTTATCATAATTATTATTTATAAAGCCTTTAAAACAACCAGAGCTGCAACAAAGTGATGTACACATGAAATTAAGAACATTTAAACACAAAAAAAAAAAAAAAAAAAAATTTTTTTTTTTTTTTTTTTCATATTTTTATTAAATATGATATGTTCGTAGGTCCCGTGGTTCGCAGGTCGATGGGGTCGTAGGTCGGGGGTTACCTGTAATTCAAAATAATTGTAACAATAATAGTGTCACTTGTTTCCTTGAGAGCTTCAAGAAAGTGTAACACTTAGAGTTTCAAAGAGATGCAGAGAGGTGTACTTGAAGGTCAAGCATGAAGGCCTGTATCACTACACAACTCCAGAGATGTAAATCTACTTAAATTATGAGTAGTCCACACGTTATTATACACATCAGGCCAAGTTTGAATAACCCACCCAACACGTTGCAGCATTTATCAATTCTGATCTTACAGACACGTTAGAAGTTTTTGACTTGATCTCAAGAACAAGCAGTTTTCACTCTCTCCAAACATCTGTAAACCCATAAAGGCCGACTGACTGCCCATAAACTGTGATCTACTGTCAAATTTGTCCTTTAGCAAAAAAATAAAAATAAAAAATAGAGAAATAAATGAACAAATTAGTTAAAAAATTGATAATAACAATCTGGGTTGAACACAACCCTGGATTTTATAGGCTTTCAAACCTGCACTCTCCTGATAAACCAAAAGTCTCTGTGCACAGAAGCAATTACATGTGATGTGCACAGTTCTCTGGTGGCTGAGCTGTAAATAACCCATGTGCAGGACTGAGAAGGGTCATCTAGACTGGTATTAAAGGATGCAACTTTTTCTTTGATTTAAAATGACTGCACTTAAATCCCAGCTATTGTCAATGCAGTTTATCAAGTAAAAATCCAATATTCTTAACAAGACTGAAAGATCATCACCACTGGTACCTGGTGCTGCTGCTTTGTCTAAATAGGGTTCTAGGTGTAAAAGTGCTGAGTTTGAGAACAGGTTGCAAATCAAGTTTGACTGTTTACTGGAAAGCTTTATGAGCATAGCAACAGTTACTAAGTGGTGCAACTCTTAGCAATCAGTCTGAAGCTATAGAAAGCAACACACTGTTGTTGCAGAAGTATAAGAAGTCCAATCAGCATGTTGGTGCAGCATCACACACTTTGCTTTAGAAAGACCTGCAGTGTGTGCAGAATTCATGGGGAAAGATGTGGACACATTTAAATTTTTTATTATTATGTTTTTTTTGTGTGTGTGTGTGTGTGTGTGTGTGGGGGGGGTGCATTTTAACTTATAATTTAGTCTGAACTAATTATTTTTACTACAGCTGTTTGATATGGTACTGTGCCAATTTATATATTGAACTTTCAATAAAAGGTTCTTTTTTATTATTATTCTACAAAATATTGGATTATTCAGACATGGCAAAATCAAATCTGATATAGTGATGTTTGTTTGTTTGTTTGTTAGAGCTGTGGCCTCTCAGTGCAAAGGTTGTTGGATCTAATCCCACCCGGGAGCCTTTCTGGGTGGAATTTGCATGTTCTCTCTGTGCATGCGTGTTTTTTTTTTTTTCCCCAGGTCCTCCCACAAACCAAAAACATGCATGTTAGGCTGGTAACTCTAAATTGTCCCTGAATGTGAGTGAGAGACTGAATGGTTGTTTGTCTCGTTTGTCTCTATGTGTCCCTGTGATGGACTGGAGACCTGTCCAGGGTGTCCCCACCTCTCGCACAGTGACTGCTGGATATGGGCACCAGTGATCCCCGTGATCCAAAAAGGAAGAAATGAATAAATAAAGGTAACGGATGGATAGATGGATGGATGGATGGATGGATGGATGGATGGATGGTGGGGCAGAGGGCCATCTGTGTGAGATCCATCTAGGGCACCCGGGGGGAGAAGATGGGCCTTGCTCAAGGGTCCATGGTGGGGCAAACAAGGGTAGAGACAGGTCTGGGTGTGTTACGTTTTCTTCCCAAATGTTGCAATCATTCAATCTGATGACCTTCCAATCACAGGCTTGCCTTTTCTCACCCCTGCACTTACCCAGAAGGGAACTGGTTACACAATGAAAATATTAATAAAAAAAGAAATCTGTGGTTTGACAGAGATTTTAAATCTTGCATGAGTCCTTCATGTAATTTGTACTGGAGCTCTGAACAGAATGGTTCTTCATGTTGTAAGAATTATGAGGAGGTCAACATTAATACTGACCTCTTTATCTTAATTAATTTACTTATTCAGATTGAATAGTAAATGTTCACGGATTCTGTTCTTTTTCAGTTTACCCAATATTTCTGTGGTCTTTATGATGGATAAATAAACAGAGCCATTAAGTGACAATGGACATTAACTTAGTTTGGTATGCCAGGCGACACTACCATTTATTTAAAATAAATCAACTAAATTAACACCATTACACTTGATTGACATGATTTCACTTTCTTTCAATTCAAATACGTCAGCACACTTAAATTTAACACAACAGACATAAATATTAGATGTTAAGCATATTTAGTCTGTGGGCTCTTTAACTTAAAAAATATAGTTTCCAGCTTAGATTGAGAGGGAAAAGAGATAGGAGGAAAGATTTAAGAAGAAATTATCCTGAGCATGATACCAGAGTGACACTTCTCATCCGACTTCTGCTAAAATCCAAGTACGTTTTGTAAACAGCTCTTTACCTTTTGACGACTGCCCGGTAAGAGGGACGACCTTGTAGCCTTTCAGATGCACGGATTCTTGTGGGAACCAGTACGATACCTTCAAGCAAGGTTCTGGTTTACGTTTTCCAACGTCTCCTGGTTTTGCTTGGTCATCAGAGAATATGTCAGCTTCAGGCCTCTGACTTCAAGATAAACTTATTCCAGGAAGGAATAGACAAGTTCTTGATCTTACGCTTGTTCGAAGTAGACTCATAACAGCCTGTTATCAGTCCTTAGCTGAAGACGCCGGTCGTTAGCTCTTGACCACACGTGTCCAGCTCTTGGGAAAGTTCACATCTCTTGAAGTTCCCAGCAACTCTCTCCGACTCTTGCCGACTCTGAAGTCTCAGCAAAAGCTTAGCACTAGTACTTAAGGAAGGACCAGTCGAGGAGTTCATTTGTCTTATCATACCCAAGGTTAAAGCCAGCAGCAGAGAGAAATGTTTAGGAAAAAAGACAGATAACGCTGGAGCCCTGCTCATGAGACTGTCTCTGAGTTTCTAAACAAAACCGTCCGGTCTCTGTGACCCGAAGGCTTCACCTTTAAACACAGCAGTGAACACAGTTTAACTCTTACAGAATGACACAGCTTAAAAGCACACATCATGAAAATGACAAAAGTTATTCTTTTGATCACATTAGAATAAAATCAAAGATAGAAATAGTCTCTTTTGGTGACTATATTTATCAGATTATAGCTAAATGAATGATTTTGTAGTAAATGTCTTGCTTTACTGAGTGGTCAGTAAAGGTCATCACTGGACAGTTCAAAAACCTTAATTTGACCCTGGGTAGGTCCATTACATCTCCCCCCTTTTGGAAGCCATCGCCAGTCCTTGGGGATGGGGTCCAACACGAAAGGAAACCTTGAACTGTCTTTGATCTTGAAGTAATCCAGCAAGTGGACAAGAAAAATCAAAAATTATAATCCCATAAAGTTTTTGGAAATTTCATACTGTTCAGAGGTAATCCCATTGCGAAAAGCTTTTACTCCTTTGGAAAACAAAGTCTGTTAACTCCTGGAAAACAAAGCCTGTGATCCCTTGGAAAGCAAAGTCTTATAATCCACAGCGGTAATTCCACAGCAGTAATTCCATATCGATTAGAGTTGGTGATTTTATCGGCAACAATTGTTTTCATAATCAGCATGTAGAGGGGATCCCTCGATTGACGCAGAGGAGGCGGCCCTTGGACGAAGGTTGAAGACCAAGCGTTGGAGCTGCAGGTCCCCACATCGAAGGTTGTTGGCTGGTTGGTTTCCAGTCAGTGCCACTCTGGTTCTATGTGTCATGCAATTATGTGGTTTTTTAAAGTGGGCTTATGATTGGGATTTTACATTAAGCCTTACCTATATGCACCTGGTATGTAAGCTATCATGGTTTAGATCAGCTACACTTACCAATTAAGGGGTGGATCAATTCTGTAAAATTTAGATATAGGGATTTGTACCTATAAAATTTTGGAGGGCTTCTGTAACGAAGGCCTCTAATTCCAAACTATTCCTCCATTCATTACTTAGTTTAGGTTAAACTAAAATAAAAATGAAATATAGTTTGATCTAAATGTCTGTTGTCTTTTAGACGAACGACGTAGGATTTGGTATTCCTAATAAATTTTGAAGTCTATGGCGAGACTCATCAAAATGAATAGACAATCTAGAATAGAAACGATCGAATCGGTTCAATTTAGAAATTGTGAGGTCAATGTAGTTTATGGTACCTTGAGTAGCTTTAAACTACATTGACTCTTCGACGATTGAGATTTAACAAAACGAACTGCATGTTGGCATAGTTAAATCCATATCATTCATTAACCAATGTTAATACAAAACCTTTTTGGCTGGGAGTGTTCAGAACCAAACAATATCTCAACTAATGACAACAGTAATGACTAAACAACAAGGAAACAACGTTTCACTGCTTCGACACACTCTTGTCGTCAGATTCCAAAGTGCAACACACAAGAAAACAGGTCTCAACTTTATGACCGAGGTCAAATTAAATCTCGTGGATTTAAACGGTTGTTAAGGTTAGTTTTTTGTTGTGGGTTTTAGGCTTAGCGTTTCTAAGTTCAAATTGGACAATGCGACTTATAGGGTGGGAAATACGGTAGTTTAAACCTGATTAGTTTATTTACTAACTTGTGTTTGGACGACCTTATTATCCCATGAAGTCGGTGAGTTTGTGAGATCTTTGTCTTTTGTGGAGTCATTGAACGCCTTGTAAGGTTTGATCTGATTTCGATGTACCCATTTAGCAATTGGCTCTTTGCGGCCTTTGCTGATTTTGATTTCGTAGACGACTGAGGACACTTTGTCTGTTATCAGATGAGGTCCAGTCCACCTGGGCATTAGTTTGCGGGCGAGAGTTCCGGTCTCGGACCCTCCTTTCCCGGTTGCTGGAGCGAACGTATAGTACCAGACTCTGTCTCCCACTTGGAGTTCATTGTGAGAGGCCTTCTGGTCATAGTACGCCTTGCGTCCTTCAGCGGATTTTTCCAGGTTTTTCTGGGCGAAAGCAAAAGTGTTTCTGAGGTGTACATTCAAATCTTTCATGTATTGTTGTGTAGTGTAGGCTGTCGCCATGGCGGCGTCGCCTGGTTGGTACAACAGGTGTAGAGGGAGAGTCATTTGTCGACCGGTCATCATCTCGAAGGGAGAGATGCCAGTTGATGTGTGTGGAGTGGCTCTTATGGCCATGAGGACCAGAGGGAGTTTCACGTCCCAGTCCTTGTGGTTTGCAGCCACGTATTTCTTCAAAATACTCACCACAGTTCTGTTTGCTCTCTCTACTTGGCCTGAAGCCTGTGGGTGGTAGCCGACATGAAAGTTGGCCTTGACGCCTAGCGTCTTCCACAGTTCTTTCATCACTTCACCTGTGAAGTGTGTACCTTGGTCTGAGTTCACCCTAAGGGGAAGTCCAAACCTTGAGAATATATGATTCATTAACAACATAGCAGTGGTTTGTGCTGTGTCGTTAGGAGCTGGTAGGCATTCTACCCATTTGGTGAATGCACAGGTTACCGTGAGAAAATATTTATTTCCTCTAGAGCTCTTAGTGAGTGGTCCAACCCAGTCGATCTGGAGGTCAGACCATGGGAATGCAATGCCTCTGCTTTGCAGTGGTGCTCTGTGAAGTGGTCTGGTTGGCTGAAACTGGCCACAGACCACGCACCCTTCAATGTAGTCCTTGACATCCTTTTTCATTCCAGGCCAATAGGCAATTTGTTTTAATGCCGTCAGCGTGGCTTTATCTCCTTTGTGTCCTGCGGACGGGAGATCATGGGCATGAACTAACATCACCCCCCTTTGGTCATGGGGAACCACGAACACAGGTGAGGACGTTGGTCCATGAGCGAAAGTTAAGATGCCCTTGATTAGTTTTAGCTGTTTGCGCAGCTGATAGAGGACCTTAAGGTCTGGATCGGAATCCAGGTCGTCTTTAGACGGACTATTTTTTTTCGGATCAGTCAGGTACAGTATCATGGAGTTGATAGCAGGATCCGACTTTTGTAGTTGGATGATGTCTGGGTCAGTCAGTGCGGGTCGTACAGAGACTGCGTTGTCAGCAGGTCTGGTTGCGGCCTGTGCACGTGTGACTGCCATAACTCTGACTGAAGGATGTGTTGGCAGAGTCTCGATTAACCAGGAGGGGTCGAAGGACCATAGAGGGCCTTCGTCGGCTCCTTCTTTGGCTAAGGAATCTGCAATGTCATTGTAGTGCTTGTCATCGCCTGGGACTCTAGAATGCCCTGGAACTTTCTTCCAGTAGATCTGTAAGTCGTGTGATGTCACCAAGTGATCACACGCTATGAAAAGCTCTTTGTGTTTGACCACTTTTCTGTCGCTTGTTAGGAAACCGTTCTGTTTCCACACAGCGAGGTGACAAGCGAAACTTAAACGAGCATAGTTAGAGTCAGTGCAGATAACTAGCGTCTTGATGGAGCGTTCTACTACCATCTGGAGAGCTATTAGGATTCCTGCAATCTCAGCATACTGAGAAGTCTGAGAGCCTAATTTGTAGCTGAAAGTTATCTGCTCTTGGTCTTGGAGGAGGACCCCTCCAACACCTGCTCTGCAGATCTTGTCGCGGAGGAATGAAGATCCATCCACGTACAACGTTGTCATATCTTTGCAGATATTGTCATCAAAGAAGTGGTGATTCGGGTCTTCAGTTACTGGGGGTTTTACCTCAACCGGCGGCTGGGTGGCTGGTACATCTTGTGTACACTTCTGGCAGATTGCCAAGTCCGTCCCCAGATGTGACTTCTTGTTTTGACCATAACGTATGTCTAGGTTAAAACTTTGAAGCGCCATGAGCCACGTTGCAACACGTGAGTTTGTCACCACACCATCTCTGATGCGTTCACTGTTAAGAAAGGTCACTGGCTGGTGTTGTGTTTCCACAATGATTTTCTGTCCACCAATGTAGCTGGAGAAATGTTTAACTGCCCACACTGTGGTCAGTAAAGCTTTCTCACAGTCTGAGAATCTCAACTCGGGGCCTGC
>JBBPBX010031197.1:15668-34682 GCA_038048925.1 Garcialebias charrua | reverse complement strand
AAGAGATGTTTGTTATCATCAACTCGGTTGAGGTTCTGTCACATGTCCACGACCTTGGGGAAGGAGGAGACAGACAAAGCATCTTTGTTTTTCATAACATCCCAGGAGGAGTTCAGATAGTCCACCCTCAAGACCAGATCCACAGTTTGGGTCAGGCAGAACTCGTAATTTGCAGTTTCTGCCTTTTAAAGTCTCTCTGGTACATTTCTCTGATGGAGGCTCCAAACAGCCGAATTGATTCTTTACGCTGAAAATCGAGTTTACAGCTTCTCCAAGATTATGCACAACTATTCATGGGTGCTGCCAGAAAGTTTCACAGTCCTGATAACAGCCTGCTCCAGCTCTGACGCAGCTCCACATAATTCAGTCGGGGTGCTGCCAAGCTTCGACACATCCACAACAACCATGCCAAACAGCAAAATATAGTTGCCATCAGGAATCTAATTTGTTTCCGTCAAGGGTCCTCCTTACCCTGACTCCTGTTGGGAGAAGTTGATCAATTTTGTTGAGAGACCAGCTGATCAAGTCCTTCGAGTTAGGAAGGTATGCAGGAAAAAAAGAGAGGCTCTTTAAGGGTTCACAAGACGAAAGAGCAAAGCAGGGAAGCGGGGAACGGAGCAGAAGAGGACGTGTCGTCTGCTTCCACAGAGAGTACAGAGAGAGAGAGAGAGAGAAAACTTCCAAAAAAAAATAGAAAATATTAATACAAAGTAAATAATATCAGCAATGACAAGAAAGTTCATGCTCAGTAATCCAGGTATCAAATCCGATAATTCTCAATCAGGTCATCTGGACAGCCGACCTGGGCTTACAGGGCTGTCCAGATGACCTGATTGAGAATTATCGGAATATCAGCAATATATTGCATTTCTAATAGAGCAACATTTATTTATCAATAATCATATTTTCTGGACTATTATGCACACCTAGCTGTGCCCACTAAATTTAAAAATAAAAAATATTGTACATATATCGGCTGCGCTTGTGTATTTTTATGTAGGGGCCAAGATGGGGTAGGCTAGCCTGGTTAAAACCAGACCCTTGTTCTTCACTTCGCTTCGTACTAGGGTCTGGGACTTCTCCCATAGAGAACGATTTTTCCGGTAGATTTTTGACCGGACCAATCAGAGAACAGAAGGCGGAGTTTTGAACGACGTCGACTGACGTCGTCAGTTAAAATGGCTGCCGCCACGAAGGAATTTTCAATAAAACAAGGTAAAAAACTATTATTTCTTTGCTGAGAAAAAATATATTTCTTAGCTGACGTTATATCAGAAGTGTTCCTGAGCTTAACAGTTCCTAAATCAATTCACGAAATGGTCAAATCTGCTGGATTTAAATTGTTTCGGTTTGACATTTTCCAAACAGCCTCGGGTGCGCTACGAAAATAAATGATAAAAAATCGAATTTTATCTCAAATGTTTCATCCAGGCCAACAGTCAGTAAATTAGAGCCATATAATTACACACTGGTAGCAGAAAAAATATCCACCGAGTGGTTTCTGAGCAATTTATCTGAATAGCCTGGACCTCGCCAGGCTAAACTAACAAAACTCCGCCTTCTGTTCTCTGATTGGTCCGGTCAAAAATCTACCGGAGAAATCGCTGTCTATGGAAGAAGTCCCAGATCCTAGTACGAAGCGAAGGACAAGGGTCTGGTTTTAACCAGGCTAGGTAGAGGCAGGGCAGCCGACCCAGGACCTGAAAGTCCCAAGTTCGATCCCCAGCCATTCCCAAATGTTGTGAGGCACCTACATAGCTGTCCACTGCTCCACCTGGGTGCAGAGAACTAACCTCACCATTGTATGGGAACATACAGGGCGCCATATGGGGGGTAAAAGTTGGTACGATTCCAGGGGCCCTTGACAAACAGGGGCCCGAAATTGGCCTTTTTTTATTTTTATTTTTTTCGTGGTGTGGTGGGCCCCTGATAATAATACATTAATGGTAGTAGCTTTGTTTTTACTTGTTTTAACAGTAAAACTTAAATATTATCTCTCCCAGACCAAAAAGCAAACATCGTGATATTTTACAAACACCCCTCTGTATCTGCATGAAATGGTATGTTCCTAGCTGCTTTGGGCTCTGGCTCACTCAGAGCCTCTGAGCTCACTTGACGCTGCTGTGTGGTGTCTGCAGTCAGAGGATGACAGACATGTTGCCCAGAAAAATCGTAAAATCAGGCTGTCAAAATAGGAAAGAGAAATAAGAAAAGGAAGACAGACAAAGGAAAGGGTCTCGATTTGTAACAGTTTTTCCCCAAGAGAGGTGGGTAGAGATGTGCGTGATTATCAACCTGTTCACTAGCTTAGCCTCGTTTTTTTTTTTTTTTTGCTCCCTCCCTCTCTTCACTGTCTGTTGTCTGTCATCGCGGCTCTGAACTCGCAACCCAAGTTATGAACCACACGTCACCATCCAACCACAGACAGGTCTTTTTCATTAAAATTACTGAACCAAGAGGCAGAAGTGACAAAATCTTAGATTTATTAACTCAACAAAAGATAATAAGATACACATGTTTTTATTTTGTAGACCAGATTAGAATATTTAGTTAAGCATCCAAATATGCTTACTGTCATTGTGTTTTAGGTAATGTCATTATGCAGTATTCCAGGTAGAAAAACAAGAAAAGTTTAACTTTTATTATTATTATTATAGGCAATATTTCTTAATTACATTAAGATGTATTATTTGTTGGGTTTGATTCTATTTGTAGATATTCAAATTAATTTACTAGATAGTCCGTCTTCTTTACAGACATTTTGTTGTATTGCTTAGTAGAATTTGAATATCTACAAATAATACCAAAACCAACAAGTAATATAATTTAGAAATGTTGCCTAAAATGCACATTGACAATAAGCATATTTGTATGCTTAACTAAATATTCTTGGGCTACAAATGTTTAAGTTATATATTATATTTTGTTGATTTAATATATCTAAGATTTTGTCACTTCCGCCTCTTGGTTCAGTACTTTGATTTGCAAGACATGCTTTGATTGAATGAAAACAACCTGGCTGTGATTGGCTGGTGATGTGCTTCATTTACATATAACTTGGGTTGAACATGCAGAGACAGAGCCACGAGCAAGCAGAGGGAGATGAGTGTGATTTGAATGCACATGCTTCAAATTATTGTTCATTTATATTGATATCTGCTGTTAAATCAGTGTTACTCAAGCTGGTGGCACAAATGTAACGACATATTTCACCAGCATTTAATCAATGAAAGAAAATGTTTACCAAGATATTCATATATACATATAACTTATCCCTGTACTATTCACCACACTTAACAACAGATGAGTCAGAATCAGCAGCAGCCCAAACTCCCAATAGCAGTGGAACTCCTCCTCCCTGTCCCTGTGAAAAAGGTGAGCAACACTGTTCATTGACATGTAAGGTAACTGCAGAGCATACATGGCAACCCCTTGGGACATTTACCTGTATAGTGACTGTCAAAAATCCGTAATTGTAATTTTCACCAACAACTCTGTATTGGGGGTGGGGGGCTGTCTGCGGGGGGATACAGCACAAACCAGGCAGAAAGGAGGTCGGGGAGAGAACTTATTTCTAATGGCAGAACGATTTGTAGAACGATTGGAGCACTATCATCACAAAATATGCACATATCAGTGTTACTTCATTAGACAATAATATTAACAATAAAGACAGACTGGGTGTAGAGTTGAAGAATGTGTTCATTTAACTTTATTGGGTTGTTTTACATTTGAAACTGAGTTTTTTTTAAAGAAAATTTTAAAACTGAAAAAAATCCGTGAGGTTGCTTTCTACACCTGTATACCTGCAAAATTAGGGAAAATCCATTTAAATTATGGACAATTTGACATGTATGGCAGAGTCTCTGGGGATTTTCCTCTCTCTCTCTTGCACTTTCTACCATTACACAACAAAACTGAAATACTTATTGCAGGGGGGCCCAATTGGATTTTTTTTCCATGGGGCCCAATATTCCTGGCGGCCCCCCTGGGGTCAGGCATCTGGTAAGGATGCCCCCTGGGCACCTCCTTAGGGAGGCGCTTTGGGCATGTCCAACTGTGAGGAGACCCAGGACATGCTGAAGAGAGCATGTTTCGCAGTTGGACTGGCAAAGCCTGGTAGTCCTCCCAGAAGAGCTGGTGTAGGTGGCTGTCGAAAGAGATGTCTAGGCCTCCCTCCTCAAGCTGCTGCCCCCATGAGCTGACTTTGGAACAAGCGGAAGATGATGGATGGAGGGAATGTATATACATTTTTAACAAATGGTCTGAAATAATGTTGTAAATTAATTTATAATGCAGTGTGACCCTGATAGTTAGAACCAGTCCAGCCACAGTCTTGATTTGGAACTCATATAGTTGTACTCTACTTTGCCTGTCATGTTTTTGGCACCACTTTTTAAATAGGAGTCATAATTTGTGCACTTACAAAATTCTAGTCTGAAAGCAATTAACAAACTCCGCAGACCTTTTCAAACAGGTAGATGACAAAAACTAAAATACATCATTTCTGCAAATCTTCTAGACTGGTAAATTTATTGTGTCCACATTCTTTTATTTCTAGTCTTATGTTAGCATAATTTTCTCAACATATTTGATCATAATTATATACCAATATATTAAAAGTGTCTGACTTCTTGTTTCTTTAAGGCTCTTTAATGCGTGTTGAGGTTGTTAGCTACTTTTTAGTCACATCGATAAGTAAACAAACCCTGTGCCTTTACGTAGTGCTTTATGAGTATACAGTGAAAAATGTAAAAAGATCTTGGATTCAGTTATTCATCAACCAATTCTTCACTTTCATGTATTATGTTTGTTTTAACTATTATTTTCTAACTTCAATTTATTGTTTTTTTTTCTGTGTTTCATCTTGACTTATTTCTGCCACCACGTTCATTCATTGCATTTTGCATTTGAATATGCTAACGATTCATTGCACTGCTGTGTTGATAGTAGAGAGGATGATTCATCTTTGAACTTCCTTTGATCTCATTCACACCTTAGAATAGGATAGCTTAGCCTTTGGTCTTTTCCATCCCTTGATTTTGATTAATACAAATCTCATTCCTGGTTTTACATTCTGCATAATTTAAATTTAAATTTCAATCACAGACATTCATCTAGTTACAGTGTAACACACGGCACATCCAAAGACTAGCATTACATTTACCCTCCATTTAAAAAAAATAAAAATCTTGTCTATGTTGTCTCGCTTCATCGTTCCTTTTCACACTGTGTCAGTTCCCTGGTGGCACCCACAGATCTGCCAGCCCCTGCTGATTTCCCTTGGTGTTTGAGAAAGATATAGGAGTTAGCTGTAGGCAACACAGCGCTGTGTCCCAACAGCCTGTGTGATGAAATCAATCCACAACGTGTGTATCTGTGCCTGCCTTCTTTTTAGGTGTGATTCTCTGCATCTTCTCATGTGTGAATTGGTTGTGTTTTACCGCACAGTTCTTTCCTTTATGTTACCTGAACTGTTCATTCTACGGCAACTTGACAGACATGCGTCATGCAGTGTTCACAGACTCGCTCTCTGCTAGCTCCTTTATTATTCTACCTTTTTCCTTCATCCAGTCTGAGCTGGTGGTAACACAGCAGATGGGTCCAAGTGATAGCAAGGTAATGGCAGTCCAAAGCCTGTGCATCCATCCTGCCCATTGCAGTTAAGATTGATTCGGGCTTGGCTCCTTTCAGAGGATGAGGCTGATAAGAGAGTGCAATGTGTCATCACTGTGGCTCCCATGTGGTGGTGTAGTGTGATTAAACACACAAAAAAACATAATTGTAACATTTAATATCTAATTATAGGAATATGTTTATCATCAATTGATGTTTGCTAATGGTTGTGTTGTACCCAGGACTGTGTGTTGGTAACATGATGCTTATTTGTCAGGCGCATTACATTATCTGAGGAGGACAGTTAGCACTGAGAGCTAACGTGTCTCTGACATCAAATAAAGCTTGGGAGATTGTGTTGCATTCGAAAGATCTGTTTTCCAGCAGAACGAGTGCATAATTCATTGAGATCGTTCAAGATAACCAATTTAGTCATCGTTTTTAGCTCTAATTGGCTGCCGTCTTGTGTGGCTGTGCGTGAAGCGGTGCGCACATACACTTGCAACAGTGTGCAAATGTGTGAGTGCTCACTCAGTGGTCTCCTAACATTGTTGCTTTCAAGGTGTGAAGTGGAACTGAGTGCAGGTAATGAAGGAGACAGCACTGTGTAATTATTCTGCAGAGGAAGGATTACCAGTTATTTTACCATTTATGATTCACCTTGAAGTGCAAATTCCAAGGGGACAAAAATTACACCTTTCTGCCCTCATTACCTTCAGCTGGACTGAAGACAGTTACAAGTAAGCTGTTGTTACTAAATGAAGACTGCATATTTTTGATTAGCATTTTTGTGTTTGATTTGAAGAGTTTGGTACAATGCACTGTAGCAAGATATTATCAGTTATAAGAAGATGCATAAAGAGATGTTCATGGGCCATACTACGTCTCTTATTGCTCTACAGGATAATTTTTGGGGTCAAAGAGCATTTGGAAATATATTTTTCCTGTTTGTACATAAAACTTTGGCTTGCTAAAGAGCCCAGAGTTAAATGATGGTGATGATGTGGGTGCTTCATCTTCTCCACCCACATTTTGGTGATACAGATTTAATGAGAAACGGCAACCTTTCGATCACAGGTTCACTTCTCCAAACTCTGCGATACCACCCCCCCATTACCTAAATACGATCCCTTAGTTGTTTACACACATAGTATAATCTGTCATATACACTGTCTAAGAATGCAATAAAACATTTTTCATTGGGGACATTTTTACAAGAACATGGACCACTGAATGGCTTTTTTTAAATAGGCACATGGAAATGAAATAATTAAATATATATATATATATATAAAAATGTCCCAACGTGGTCTGCATTTGTGTTAGTGAGTTCATGCTGTATAAATTCCTGGATGTGAGGACTGAATGTGTGTCAGACTGAATTGGTGCAAGAGTATCTCATCACTGGCAGGAGACAGATTGAGGATTTAGGGTGTAAGAATTGCCTCCTTTTTCAGTTCATATAAAGTGGGGAGGTTTTCCATTTTTCTTCCCATTACCAAATGGATTGCACCCTGCTGTTAAAGCTGACATAACAGAAAGGACGCATCGATAGTAAGGGTGGACTTTTTAGACATGTGCTGGAGAATAGCAGTTTAAAATGTAGTTTAATACATCATCTGCAGCAAATACAACAATATAAATGTGTTTATTTTGTAAAGTTATCAATTGAACACGTTCTTCACAAGTTTGTCAACATGGTAAATGTTTGAATTGATTATTTTTATCCTGTATGTTTCTTGGTTTAGCAAGTGTGACTTGATTATCATAATTAATTTTGCTTTCCCTTTTTCATCAATAAATGCAGGCTGCTTTTCTCGGTGATAACTTAGTAGCAGACATACTGAGTTACTCATAATCTTGTTAAATTAGGTCCTAATTCTAATGTGCCCTTTACTGTCTTCTTCAGGAACTACAGTGATGACGATGACGGCATTTGACGCAGACGACCAAGGCACAGATAATGCTGCTCTGCGTTACAACATCATCCGACAATCTCCAGACAAACCTTCACCCAACATGTTCTACATCGATGCAGAAAGAGGCGACATCGTGACAGTCATCTCCCCGAAGTTACTCGACAGAGAGGTAGGTTTACTGGCGTGTCTGTGGAGTACTGTATGTGTCGCTTTGAGCTAACTGACGACCCTTTGTCATTGTGGAACATAGCGCGTGTTTTGGCTGCATATAGAGTTTTCATGAAGCTTACTTACTTTTGGTCCTTGGGAATGTAAAAAGAAAACTTCATCTACTTTCTCCCCACTTATCACCAATGCATCAGTGTGCAGGGAGCAGAGAGAAGTGTATGCATACAGTATGGGTGTGGAGCATTTAGTGCCGCTTATAAGTGGTCATGTGTATCTTTGAGCAGTAATATATTCCAGCAAGTAGGCACAGAATCCAGATGAGCATCTTTCCATTTCTCCATCTAACCAGAGCGAGACTACGGGGATGATTGCTTTCCTAGCAGGGTGACGAATGCCAGAACATCGATTGGTTTTGCTGGTGGAAGAGGAATATTAGCTGTTGTCAGACACTTAGCGAACAGTTTAATTGAGGTGATACACACTCATTCGTCGGCTCTGGTGCTGTCCAACAAGCTTGGTTGAAAACCTGCCATCCGGAACTGCTGGAACCATGGTGGCTAAGTGCTCTGATGAGCCAATTTCAGTGCTACAGTAAACTGTTAAATAGAGGTGTAATTGATTAACAGTACAATGAAATGGGATGAGGTAATAAGAGTGAGCCAAGATAGCTGCTTTTGTGTGATGATGTGAGACCAACTTGTTCAAAAAGAGAAGATGTTCACTGTTATTTTTCTTTATTTTCTAAAAGGGTAAACTGCTAGACATTGATGTATATCATAGGAGTTCAGTGGTAATGAGCAAAAAGCTATAAAAAAAAACTCTGCCTGCTTTTAGCCTCTATAAGGTGGAGGAGTTTTAGCAACAGCATTGGGTTTGTCTAACACATTATAATTAGGTTTTTGTTGTTAAAGACTCAGGTTTTTCTTTCTTTCTTCATTTTATGAAAAGCATTTTTTTTTTTTTTTATATAAACACTTTCTGAAGTAGAACATTTCAAACTGTGTTTATTGTGTCTGGGTGTACACATCAAACAAATAATGTGGTGAAACAATGACACAAAATCCTACTTTGCACATGCTCATATTGTCTGTTCTTGAGCTAAAATAATTACAATAATGGAGTGTGTTTTACCTTTTGTTTCCTCGTGACATCAAAAATGAGGAGGAAAAAATGTAAATTTAAACAAACATTTTTGCTTTTATAATGTTCAGTTGCTGAGGCTATATTTTCCTTTGGTGTAAAATTTTGAAAGATGGAATCCAACATTTGATTTTGTTAGAGTTTTCTATCTATTGTATGTATTTTAAGATGATTTAGATTTCAGTGTAAGTACTTTTTAAATTTTGAAACGGGAAAGGCATGTTTTTTTTTTCTCCCTTCAGCCCTACAACATCCTGAATAATTTGTTCATGTAACATCAAACTTCTATTGGGTCAAAATATTTTACGATTTGGCTACCCAAGGAGCCTAAAGCATAGCTTATAATTTGATACATTTTGGGGATCTATGTTATACTCCAATAATCACAGAATTGGTAACCAAGCTTCTACAGTATTTCACAAACTTCCCTAGCACTTTAGCACAAGACCAGCCAGAGTGCATCAGTTCTGTAATTTAAAAAGAAGCATATAAAAACCAGATGCAAGTAAACATTAAAAAGTGTCTATTTCAGACTCTCTTCCAGGTTTTTGAGGGATTCAAACTCAGCCACTTCAGCACAATCTCAAACATTTGACTCCAAGCTGGCACCCATCATTCCATCTCCCACCTATAATAGAGTTTCTGAAGACAGCATGTCCTGCCTCTGTCTGCAATGTTCCATGATGTAACAAAGAAGCAAACAAAAAATAAAAATAAAATAAAACAAAATAAAGGAAAAAGGCAAAGAGGAAAAAAAAAGAAGCGATTGACATTGATGCATTTGCTCTTCAAATCCCTACAACATAAATCAGGTGAAGTGCTCCAAGTGTATTTGAATAGACACCTCAGCTTCCCCAGGAAGCAGAAAGCAATCCAAAAAAGATTGGAAATTTCAATCATTGAAATCAGCATGATATTCCCTTTAGTAATTTCTCAGCAGCATAAAATCCTGTCTTAACACGTGCATTTATTCCATTACTCGTTTTTTTTTTCTCACCTTACATTGGAAGTGTTGATTCTCACTGAAGTTCTGATGCACAACATTGTTGGATCAATGGCAGGCTGTAACTTTTGGCAACTAATTATGGTTGCACCGATAACAATACTATTTTTTTTTTTAAGATTCAAAAAGTTAAAGAAGGAGCATATGTGTCTTAGAATATTATTAAAAATCAACTTTTGATTGTTTAACACAACAAATCAGTCTGGACTGAGCCCACATGTTACATCACATTGTATCTTGCAAACGAGTCCCAGATGCTCAGTGAGACTAACCTGTATAAATAAAGGTTGAATGAATTAATGAATGCATTGAAATCCAAATGGTACATTGCATACATACAAGTATATTTACTAGCAACAGAATAGTTACAGGACTGAGGACTGACAGGATTGAATAGCACAGGACTGAGACAGAGGAGATTAGCTGTAAAACATAGCATATTTAGTATTTGTAGTAAATTGAACATAGAGTATGTAGTAACAGTAATAATCTGCTCACCTTCTGTGACCTGATGTATTTTTTCCTACTGTTGTGTAAAGAGGGGGTTAGCCCCCAAACAGATTTTAGCTTCAGCTTCTATTGGTGTCATTATCAGAAAAGAAAGCAGCAAGGTTTTACATCACATCACCCTGGTAATATCTAAATGTGCAAAACAAACAAACAAACAAACAAATGTAGATTTAGAAAATGTTTTGTCCTTTCTGCAAATCTGTATTAGCACATGTTTAGCAATAAATGTCGTAAAAAGCTCATATTGCATCTGTGACTCGCAACAGTTAAGTCTGTTACTCCATCTGAGAACATATTTTGTATCAAGGTTTGGGAGGCTCTTTTTTAAAAAGTAAAATGAATAAAATTGAGTACAATTTCATGCTAGGTTACTTTGTATTTAAATTGTCTTGGAGCATATTTTTACTTTAATCAATGTATTGGTGATGCCTTTCAATTCAGTTTTTTTTTTATTACGTTTATTCATGTGTGAAGACAAATTGTCTTTCTGAGGAATAATGAGTTACTAAGTTAACCAGATTTAAGATATACATTTTAAAATGTGTCTGCACATCAGGTTTTAATGTCAAAAGATAGAGCGATTAGGTTCACAAACAAACAATTTTAGGCAAATTGATGATATGGTGAAATTTATTTGGTTTGTAAGTTGTAAGCAAATTTAATAAAAATTTGCTTATTTTAATAGCTCTTGACCTTTGATCTCATCTAGACATCAGATGTGGATCTTAAAATAATTAGTTTGATAACCACTAAAGAGCAGAACTCAGATTTGTGTATCAAGAACTAATCCCTCAACACACAATTTATCATCATTAATAGATTTTATTTTATTTTTTTATTACAAGAAACAAGTTAAATTGCACCAAAATGCCCCCAAAATGTATTAAATAAAATATAACATGTTTGCATTGTTTGTTTTTTTTAAGTTCAAATTTAGGAAAATATACTGAATCAGAAACCAAAAAAGGCTTTTGACCTAATGTCTCTTGCATTGTTACAAATAGTGACAATGGAATTTAATAATAATAATAATAATAATAATAAACTTTATTTGTATAGCACCTTCCTACAATGCCTTGCATTGACCAAGGTGCTTAACAGGATAAAAAGATGAATAAACTGGAACAATAAATCAATGAAAATAGAATAGGAAACAACAGCAATAAAAGAAGGCAATGGAAATAAAAAATGCTACATACTAAAATAACACTAAAATAACACAAGTAATAAAAGTTACACACTGAAAGCTTTTTTGAACATGTGGAAATAAAAAGGCAATGGGAATAAAAAAATGAGTAATAAAAGTTACACACTGAAAGCTTTTTTTACACGTTTAAAAAAAAAAACCACAATGTCTGTTAATGTCTCTGAAAGCACCTAATGGAATATGTATTATTTGTTTTATTAAACGTTTATATTTGATCGAGTGCCATGCATTTCTGTAAACTAAACTAAATTGAGCAACTACAGACCACATAAAAAAAAACATTAAAGTATTAGACAAGGCTTATACTAATCACATCATCTTGCTGAACACCCAAAAAGTAAAACAAATAAAAAAAGAATATCCCAGACAGCTGATTTATTAGCCGAAGCAAAGTTTCTTTAGCCCACTGTGCTTTTATGATCCACCTCCCACTGGCACGTCCTGACTGCAGTGTGTCCATTTTGAGAGTCTGAACCACAGGAGTAAAAATGTCAATCAGAAAAGATGTAAGGAGGGTTAGAAAATTGAGGATAGCTGGCAGTGGGGATCTGAAAGTTTCTTCTGACTTCTAAAGGTTTCTTGAATTAGATCACATCTAATCTTTGTGATTCAAGGAAAAACAGGCATGTAGTCTTTGCAGACTTTAATGGACACGTATGTGTAGCTATAACATTTTCTGGTTTTTTTTCCATCACATTTTTACTATATCTTCATGCATTTATAATGTATGCTTCAGTACTCAACACAGTAATAGTAACAATGAAATATGGGAGCAGTTCATCCAGAAGTCACATTAGAAATGTGATGTAATGCAAAAAAAAAAAAATTAAACAAATGAAAAAATAAAAACAAAAAATAGACCATCTTATTGGTTCAACTTACTGCTGATGTTTAAGTAAAAAAAAACAGAAACAAATGCATGTTTCTGTGCCAGACACTCCCCAGTCATAGTAATTCATTTGAGTCCGTGGAGTGTTTGTACGCAGGCAGGCTGTAACCAGAGAGGACAGACTGCTAATGGTACTGTGACTTTCTGACTCCCTAATGTTCTCTGGCCAATCTGGAAGCTGTCACTGCTCCGGATGGCCATTCGATGGAGTCGACCGACCCCTCCGTCCCCCTCCGTGTTTTACAAAGGTGAACTACATGTGGATGAAATGGATGCTTGTGTGTTTCTGTGTGTGCGCAAATGTTTCAAGCAATAACTCATGGCAGGAAACTTAGCTATTAACACATACAGATTATGGGTGTGTTTACATTTTAGTAATAAAAAATAAATAAATGGCATTTTCAGTTACTAGTTTTTGATCATATGAAAGTTAGTCTTCATGTGCGTTATTTTGAAAGGGACTCTGATGTTCACATTAATAAAATAGGACTTGTTCTGTGTGTGACTGACAAATGTTTTTTTTCCCGAAACAAACGTGTTTTAAACATAAGCATCACATGAACTGTATATGTATAAATCACAATAAAAACATGTTAACATATAACATATATGCACAATTTGAATGTTTTCCAATAAAAGTTTGAGGAAAAAACACAATTTTCACAGGAATAACATCATTTTTGCTGCAAAAAAAATCACATTTGTTTTAGGTTCTTATCATTACATGGTGTCATATGGTTTACCATGTGTGGAATATATAATAAATTAAGTGTTTATGTTTTCTGTAAGGACTTTATTTTCAAAGAAGATAAAGCATTTTAATGACTGCCTGAGTTCCCATAGGTGTCTCAGTCAGACAAGAACCCAGCATGAATCAAAAGCAGGAAATACCCTCAATCCATCCATTATTGACTGGTGCCCATATCTAGCTATCACTGTGCGAGAGGCGGGGGACTGGACAGGTCTTCAGTCCATCATAAGGACACATAGAGACAAACAACCATTCACACTCACACCTAGGGACAATTTAGAGTTACCAGTCAACCTAACATGCATGTTTTTGGTCTGTGGGAGGAAACTGGAGTACCCGGAGAAAATCCACGCATGCACAGAGATAACATGAAAACTCAGCCCAGAATGGCCCCCGGCTGGGATTTGATCCAGCACCTTCTTGTTGAGAGGCAACAGCTCTACCAACTGAGTCAGCATGCCACAGAAGACATACGTTACCCACTTAAACAAGTTTAAATGCCTGCTTCAAAGTTCCTGCTCAATAATCCCGATAAAAAAATCCAACAAATGTTGGATTTTTTGGAATTTCTACGTGGATCATTGAGCATGAACTTTGATGTTTTGAACCCCTTTGGCTATGGCGGAGGGGTCAGTGGGGGAGATGGCAGGCCCCAGAAGCCATCTTATCACCAGCAAACTATATATGTTGGTCCACTATGTGAGTGTGCTGCTTGTGGGACTGAGTTTGTTTGCGGCCCCTCGGACTGATTCATTTCTTTAGATGAAGGACGAAACGTCGGAACCAAAAAAGGAACCTTGCAGATAACCTGAATGAATGTTGTAAAAATGCCTACTGTTAAAAATGTCTTCTTTTTTTTTTATCCCCAGAATATCTTATGAGTGTAGATTTTTCAAATGTTAACCACCACTTGAGTAATTTGGACTCAATGGCAGCAGGGTGGTTAATATCAAATATCCTCAAAAAATGGACTTGCACTTAAAAATATCAGAAAAGAAAAAATGAATTCAGTCTTCTATAAACATTCTGTCTTGTATTCTTTGTTGACATCTGACAGCCAATGCTCTTTTGTTGCCTTGTCTATATGAGAGCTCCTTTTTTTTTCCAGCTGTCTTCACGGTAAACGTTTCCCTTGTGATGTCCACTGTGCAATTTACAAATCCAGAGTGGCAGGTAAATGGATGCACACAATTATCCCTCAGCAGTACATTACGCATGGTAGCTGCAAGTAAATTTACCCGATAGTTTTATGACGTGACCTTGGCGGGAGGCTCCCCGATAGAGTTCAGCTGATAAGAAAGCTTATCCTGTCTAATGGCTTATTTGGCTTGGTGGTCAGAGTGGCTATGTGTCTGTGAGCTGAATGACTGATGAATGCCAACAGAATTATTGGCAGGTTCCACTCTTAGAAACAAATGCTTTTATTTTCTCAGTTTTCATCCACATGGTCTGTTCACTCCATAGCTCTTTTTTTTTTTTTGCTTGTTCATCACATTGATTTCTTATTTATTTCCATTTGGTGTTATTTCCTCTGTTTGTCTTCCTGGCTTACTGTCTATCATTTTTGTTGTTGTTTCTGTCAGACTCACCTCCCCTTTTGTCAACACTTCACTGTGGACATCCAATTACTCGCAGGTCGTAGCATAGTGATTCCATTCAGAGCGCCGCCATTCAGCACGAGCCTCAAACAGCTATTCAAATTACATCCTCGACTGCCTCCAGAGTTGCTGCTCTGCAAAATGTTGTTTTCAAACATTTCTGGGGCCACCGCCTAATCTGATCCCCCCAGACATAATTGAATGTCAGTCTTCACATAAAGATGCTTCCCTCTCTTCAATTAGCATCTTGTTTCCTTGTGTCACGGCAACGAGACAAAGCAGATAGAGAAATATTTACTCCTTCCAGGTAGAGGCCAAAGAGAGTTAATAAATTATGTCATTTATATGCAAATAATACAGCGCTTGGAACACACTGATAAGATTTCATTACAGCTGATTTTGATGTACACTTCAGTTTATAAACTCTCTTTCATTCGCCAATTATGATTTGGAGATTGGAAAGGTGTGCATATATGAGCTGGGTGAGGAGAGTTGAGAGCTGAGAGGAACAAGTCCTCAGAGAAAGTAGGAAACCTTGAAACTCAAGCACTTATTTTATGTGGAAAGAAATTAGGTCTCGATCTTGTGGTGATTAATTTGAGAGAAAAAAACACTGCTCGAACAATTTCATGTTATAAGTACAGTAAGGTTGAGGTAACAAGCTACAGAGTGTGTGATTGAAACCCTAAGAACATGGTTTTAGGGTTGTTCTTACCATTGAACTTTACAGTTTTGATGACAAATGTTATCATTTGAAATATATATTTTCTTGTTCCAATCTACTCAACGTGAATGTGACCTTTCGTTTTAAGCATTGTAAAGATATATAGGAGGTCAATATTAATACTGACCTCTTTACCATAATTAATTTACTTATTCAAATTGAATAGTAATTTCACGGATTCTTTTCTTTTTCCGTTTACCCAATATTTCTGTGATCTTTATGATGGATAAGTAAAACAGAAGCCATAGAGTGACAATGGAAACGTTAACTTAGTTTGGTATGCCAAAGACACTACCATTTATTTAAAATAAATCAACTAAATTAACACCATTACAGTTGATTGATAGATTTCACTTTCTTGCAATTTAATACGTCAGCACATTTAAATTGTAACAACAGACATAAATACAGGATGTCATTATACTTAGTCTGTGGCTCTTAACTTAATATAGTTACCAGCTTAGAAATGGAATAAGGAGAGATTTAAGAGGAATAGGAGGAGGTTAAGAGGAAATTATTTGTCTTGACCATGTTACCAGAAATGACACTTTCCATCCGACTTCTGCTAAATTCCAGGTACGTTTGTAAACAGCTCTTTACCTTTTGACGACAGCCCGGTAAGAGAAGACCTTGTAGCTTTTCAGATGCACGGGGTCCTTGCGGGGCCAGTACATCTGAGCTGGTTATTTGTTTACTTTCCAACGTCTCCTGGTTTCGCGTTGGTCATCAGAAAATGCGTCAGCTCCTGGTTTCTGGCTCAAGATAACTTATTCCAGAAAGGAATAAACAAAGTTCTGAGCTTACGCTCGGTTCGAAGTGGACTCATAACAAACATGTTATTAGTCTTTTAACTGAATGACGTGTCCTTAGCGTGTGACTTACGTTCATTCAGTTCTTTGGGACGACCTCATGTCTGAGGCTTACTCCAGCAGACTCTTACTTGTTCCAGCAAAAGCTTAGAACCTTAGTAGAAGATCTGAGATGAGAGGACTTGTCCCTCTCCCATTGGTCCAAAGGAACCAGTCGATGAGTTCACTTGTTGTTATCATGGTACAAGGTTACAGCCAGAAGCAGAGTGAAAATGTTTAGGAAAAGACAGAGTGCTGGAGTCATTCTCATGAAAACAACGGATTAACTGTCTTCTTCATTTCTAAACAAAACGGTCGGGCCTCTCTGACCCGAGCCTTCAATTTTCATACAACAGGAGTGACACAGTAATGTTTCACATTTAAAGAATAACAGCATATAACATATATCATGAAAATAACGAAAGTTATTCTTTTGATTACATTAGAATAAAATCAAAGGATAGAAATAGTCTCTTTTGGTGACTATGTTCTCAGATTACAACTAATGGAATAATTTGTAGTAAATGTATTGCTTTACTAAGGGGTCAGTAAAGGTCATCACTGGACAGTTCAAAAACCTTAGTTTGACCCTGCGTAGGTCCACTACAGCATCAAATAATTTCTTATTAAGATCTGGGGTAATCTATAAGTATATTTTTTGTCAAATATTTATTTTACTACATGAGAAAGAGTTGCTGCTTAATGCCATCTCAAAATAGATTGTTGTAGCTTTAAAAGTTTGACAATTAACTTTTGTCAAATATTACAATATTTCTGAATGAAAACATATTTTTCACATTCCTTTTTAGAACAAACACTATCAACATTTTCGATAATTATTGCTAAAGTGTATATTTCACTGTTTCCCTTTGAGTCTGATTGCCAAGTTTTGACTAAATAACGTGGTGGATTTCACAATAAGATACACACTGATTGCCTGTAAATAACAAAAGAACCCTACGTCAATGCTGTAATCAATACTGTTCTGTTTATGTGATGACAGGAAACACGTGGACTTAAAAGTTTACTGCACTGACATGTATGTTCATTTTTCTGTTGACTTGTGCACGTATAAATGTGTTGTTGCAAGTATGACTGTCATCTCCTTCTGGTAGTTTTGCAACATATATTTTTGGGTCATTTCTGGATTAACTTTTGTTTTGGGGACAAGTGGAAGTTATAACAACTCTGGGTAAAGATATAATGATGCCTCCGGGCCGGAGTTGATTTTGTTTCGTCTAGTGGAGAAGTTTGAGTGTTCTGAGTAGTTTGTTCACATGTGATGATGTAAGGGGTTATGAGGAGGTCAATATTAATACTGACCTCTTTACCTTAATTAATTTACTTATTCAGATTGAATAGTAAATTCACGGATTCTGTTCTTTTTCAGTTTACCCAATATTTCTGTGATCTTTATGATGGATAAATACACAAAGCCATTAAGTGACAAAGACGTTAACTTAGTTTGATATGTCAAAGAGACACTATCATTTATTTAAAATAAATCAACTAAATTAACACCATTACACTTGATTGACATGATTTCACTTTCTTTCAAATTAATACGTCAGCACACTTAAATTTAACACAACAGACTTCAATATTGGATGTTAACATATTTAGTCTGTGGGCTCTTCAGCTTAATTATAGTTTCCAGCTTAGATAGAGAGGGGAAAGAGTAGGAGGAAAGATTTAAGAAGAAATTATCGTGAGCATGATACCAGAGTGACACTTCTCCTCCGACTTCTGCTAAAATCCAGGTACGTTTTGTAAACAGCTCTTTACCTTTTGACGACGGCCCGGTAAGAGGGAAGACCTTGTAGCTTTTCAGATGCACGGGTCCTTGTGGGAACCAGTACAATACCTTCAAGCAGGGTTCTGGTTTACGTTTCCAACGTCTCCTGGTTTTCGCTTGGTCATCAGAGAATATGTCAGCTTCAGGCCTCTGACTTCAAGATAAACTTATTCCAGGAAGGAATAAACAAAGTTCTTGAGCTTACGCTTGTTCGAAGTGGACCCATAACAACATGTTATCAGTCCCAGCTGGATGACGAGTCCTTAGCGCGTGACTACTGGTCATTCAGCTCTTTGGAAAGTTCACATCATCTTTCGAAGCTCCCAGAAACTCTGAGGAACCTGCTGGTTCCTTCCAAACTCTGCAGACTCTTGCAGACTCCTGCGTTCCAGCCACAGCTTAGAACTTAAAGCAGGATTCAAAGAGAGGAGTTCACTTGTCTTATCACGACCCAAGGTTACAGCCAGAGCAGAGGGAGATTTGTTTAGGAAAAGACAGAGAAGCTGGAGCCTTGTTCATGAAAAACAACGGATTAAACTGTCTTCTTATTTCTAAACAAAACAGTCGGGTCTCTGTGACCCGAGATTTCCCTTTAACACAGCAGTGAACACAGTTTAACTCTTAAAGAATAACACAGCTTAAAAGCACACATCATGAAAATGACAAAAGTTATTCTTTTGATCACATCAGCCTAAAATCAAAGATAGAAATAGTCTCTTTTGGTGACTATATTTATCAGATTATAGCTAAATGAATGATTTTGTAGTAAATGTCTTGCTTTACTGAGAGGTCAGTAAAGGTCATCACTGGACAGTTCAAAAACCTTAATTTGACCCTGGGTAGGTC
>JBBPBX010031196.1:0-34682 GCA_038048925.1 Garcialebias charrua | reverse complement strand
AACACGGATGTCATGGCCCAAGAAGTCTGCAACCTGGTCAAGTTCATTGTTTTTTAAGTTCAAGACTTGTGAGAGCGTGGCTACATGTTTCCGTAGTTGTGTTGACCTGAGGAACTCTGGGTGCTATGCTCCACACTGGCTTGCATGAACACGCAGACTGTCCTGTCCTCTGTAGTGACTCATTGATTTAGGTCTTGCAAATAGAAATAAGTTTGTTTGTAAAACAACACATGTCTCTCTCTTACTTGCCAATAAAGTCAGTGCATCCACCACATTTGGTGCGAGTAAAACTGCAACCTTTCGGCCTCTTTTCACAATGATTTCAACCCGAGTGAAATGGCTGCAGAGCTTCTGTTCAACCGTTGACAAACCCATGGCAACATCATCATGGAGCTTGGTGGTGTCACGCTCCATAAAACTTCGTAGGTGCATCTTTGAAACCTCTCCTGCTCGTCTACGATTGAACACAATGACCTATGCAAGTGTAACTTTTGCAAGTTCTGCATAAGTCTGGGGGCTGGCTTCATCTTTCAAGGTGTTAAAGGCATTTTCTCCTGATTTATTCAGATGCTGATGCAGAAGCTTAACATCTTCAGTGAATGGTAATGTTAATGGCCTATTGTATTTGGCATGATTTTAAGTGCTAAGGGCACTATGAGACACCATCTCTGACCATTTTGATGAGCACAGTTTTTTGAATGCGTCTGACGACTTCATCAGTTGTTCATCTTCTGCCATGAGTGCTCGGCAATGAACAAGGTTACAGATTTTGTTCAGTGTATGTCCCAGTTTTATGGCAAGGCTTGTTTTTTTGTATGAACGTGTTTCTTCATCAAAGCCTGACACAGTCTTTACTGCTTGCACAACTCTCTGGAAGTTAGCAGGTTTCACAGCATCCTCTAGGTTATGTATTGCATATTTTGTGCGCAGACATATCAACAAACGGCCAACTTCATGAAGCTTTTGTCGCATGTAGTCGTATTTTGAGGGGTCTTGTCCATGTCTGTTGTGGAGTGACTGAGCAAACTGAATAATACACAGGTCATTTCTCACAGCTGAGGTAACATCGTCGGGTTTCATACTTTTAATGATCTTACAAACACCACTTCAGATTTCATGATAGAATGCAGACTCTTTAGCCAAAGCCAAACTCAGCACTTTGGCTCTTCCAGGTGGATTATCCATATCCATATTTTCTGGCTTACAGGGGCATCTACGGACATGTCTCCATAGTTGCTTTTGAACGTACATTCCTTCACAGTAGATACAGTGAATAAATGTTCCATCTACGGCCTTAGCTTTTGTCTTTCTCTTCACTTTCAAGGGCCCTTGTCCACCTTGTAAAACTGCATTGTTATGCTTGTGAATTCCCCTGTTCCTCAATTTTTCTAATAAAACTTTGCGCTCTTTAGAATCCTTGTGAAGGGAAAACAGTTGGATAATTTCAGGATGCGTCTGGTGTGTTTGCAAATGGCGTGAAATTTTAGTTTGTGGCTTACCACAAACATAACAGAAGTTTTGTAGACATGTAATCTGCTTTGAGGATTCCTGTTTGAGAAGCTCATCTTTTCTGTCTGGTTTATCCTTTGAGTATGTGGTAGAAGTGGCTTGGCCTGATGTTTTAAATGCGCTTTCTCCAATATTACTTGTGTCAGGAGGAAAGCACCATTTTGACGTGCTGGGAAAAACAGGGAAACTTGTGTCTGACATATTAGGATCAGGTATTGCTCCTTTTTCCAGAATCTGTCCAACTTTGGACTGGCTACACTGAAGGGGGACACAGGGACATCTGGACAAGTCTCCAGTCCATCACAAGGACACATGGACAAGTCTCCAGTCCATCACAGGGATACCTGGACAGGTCTCCAGTCCATCACAGGTACACAGGGACAAGTCTCCAGTCCATCACAAGGACACATGGACAAGTCTCCAGTCCATCACAGGGACATGTGGACAAGTCTCCAGTCAATCACAGGGACACCTGGACAGGTCTCCAGTCCATCACAGGGACACATTTACAACTCTTCAGTCCATCACAGGGACACATTTACAAGTCTCCAGTCCATCACAGGGACACATTTACAAGTCTCCAGTCCATCACAGGGACATCCTGGACAGGTCTCCAGTCCATCACAGGGACACGTGGACAAGTCTCCAGTCCATCACAGGGACACATTTACAAGTCACCAGTCCATCACAGGGACACGTGGACAAGTCTCCAGTCCATCACAGGGACACATGGACAGGTCTCTAGTCCATCACAGGGACATGTGGACAAGTCTCCAGTCCATCACAAGGACACCTGGACAGGTCTCAAGTCCATCACAGGTACACAGGGAAAAGTCTCCAGTCCATCACAAGGACACATGGACAAGTCTCCAGTCCATCACAGGGATACCTGGACAGGTCTCCAGTCCATCACAGGTATACAGGGACAAGTCTCCAGTCCATCACAAGGACACGTGGACAAGTCTCCAGTCCATCACAGGGACATCCTGGACAGGTCTCCAGTCCATCACAGGGACATGTGGACAAGTCTCCAGTCCATCACAAGGATACCTGGACAGGTCTCCAGTCCATCACAGGTACACAGGGACAAGTCTCCAGTCCATCACAAGGACACATGGACAAGTCTCCAGTCCATCACAAGGACACATGGACAAGTCTCCAGTCCATCACAGGGATACCTGGACAGGTCTCCAGTCCATCACAGGTACACAGGGACAAGTCTCCAGTCCATCACAAGGACACATGGACAAGTCTCCAGTCCATCACAGGGACATCCTGGACAGGTCTCCAGTCCATCACAGGGACATGTGGACAAGTCTCCAGTCCATCACAAGGACACCTGGACAGGTCTCCAGTCCATCACAGGTACACAGGGACAAGTCTCCAGTCCATCACAAGGACACATGGACAAGTCTCCAGTCCATCACAGGGATACCTGGACAGGTCTCCAGTCCATCACAGGTACACAGGGACAAGTCTCCAGTCCATCACAAGGACACATGGACAAGTCTCCAGTCCATCACAAGGATACCTGGACAGGTCTCCAGTCCATCACAGGTACACAGGGACAAGTCTCCAGTCCATCACAAGGACACATGGACAAGTCTCCAGTCCATCACAGGGATACCTGGACAGGTCTCCAGTCCATCACAGGGACACATTTACAACTCTCCAGTTCATCACAGGGACACATTTACAAGTCTCCAGTCCATCACAGGGACACATTTACAAGTCTCCAGTCCATCACAGGGACATCCTGGACAGGTCTCCAGTCCATCACAGGGACACGTGGACAAGTCTCCAGTCCATCACAGGGACACATTTACAAGTCACCAGTCCATCACAGGGACACGTGGACAAGTCTCCAGTCCATCACAGGGACACATGGACAGGTCTCCAGTCCATCACAGGGACATGTGGACAAGTCTCCAGTCCATCACAAGGACACCTGGACAGGTCTCAAGTCCATCACAGGTACACAGGGACAAGTCTCCAGTCCATCACAAGGACACATGGACAAGTCTCCAGTCCATCACAGGGACACCTGGACAAGTCTCCAGTCCATCACAGGGACATGTGGACAAGTCTCCAGTCCATCACAAGGACACATGGACAAGTCTCCAGTCCATCACAGGGATACCTGGACAGGTCTCCAGTCCATCACAGGTACACAGGGACAAGTCTCCAGTCCATCACAAGGACACATGGACAAGTCTCCAGTCCATCACAAGGACACATGGACAAGTCTCCAGTCCATCACAGGGATACCTGGACAGGTCTCCAGTCCATCACAGGTACACAGGGACAAGTCTCCAGTCCATCACAAGGACACATGGACAAGTCTCCAGTCCATCACAGGGACATCCTGGACAGGTCTCCAGTCCATCACAGGGACATGTGGACAAGTCTCCAGTCCATCACAAGGACACATGGACAAGTCTCCAGTCCATCACAGGGACACCTGGACAGGTCTCCAGTCCATCACAGGGACACGACAAGTCTCCAGTCCATCACAAGGACACCTGGACAGGTCTCCAGTCCATCACAGGTACACAGGGACAAGTCTCCAGTCCATCACAAGGACACATGGACAAGTCTCCAGTCCATCACAGGGATACCTGGACAGGTCTCCAGTCCATCACAGGACACATGGGACAAGTCTCCAGTCCATCACAAGGATACCTGGACAGGTCTCCAGTCCATCACAGGTACACAGGGACAAGTCTCCAATCCATCACAAGGACACATGGACAAGTCTCCAGTCCATCACAGGGACATGTGGACAAGTCTCCAGTCCATCACAAGGACACATGGACAAGTCTCCAGTCCATCAAAGGGATACCTGGACAGGTCTCCAGTCCATCACAGGTACACAGGGACAAGTCTCCAGTCCATCACAAGGACAGATGGACAAGTCTCCAGTCCATCACAGGGATACCTGGACAGGTCTCCAGTCCATCACAGGTACACAGGGACAAGTCTCCAGTCCATCACAAGGACACATGGACAAGTCTCCAGTCCATCACAGGGACATGTGGACAAGTCTCCAGTCAATCACAGGGACACCTGGACAGGTCTCCAGTCCATCACAGGGACACATTTACAACTCTTCAGTCCATCACAGGGACACATTTACAAGTCTCCAGTCCATCACAGGGACACATTTACAAGTCTCCAGTCCATCACAGGGACACGTGGACAAGTCTCCAGTCCATCACAGGGACACATGGACAGGTCTCCAGTCCATCACAGGGACATGTGGACAAGTCTCCAGTCCATCACAAGGACACCTGGACAGGTCTCAAGTCCATCACAGGTACACAGGGACAAGTCTCCAGTCCATCACAAGGACACATGGACAAGTCTCCAGTCCATCACAGGGGCACATGGACAGATCTCCAGTCTATCACAGGGACATGTGGACAAGTCTCCAGTCCATCACAAGGACACATGGACAAGTCTCCAGTACATCACAGGGACACGTGGACAAGTCACCAGTCTATCACAGGGACACCTGGACAGGTCTCCAGTATGTCACAAGGACACGTGGACAAGTCACCAGTCCATCACAGGGACACCTACACAAGTCACCAGTCCATCACAGGGACACCTGGACAGGTCTCCAGTCCATCACAGGGACACATGGACAAGTCGCCAGTCCATCACACGGACACCTGGACAAGTCACCAGTCCATCACAGGGACACGTGGACAAGTCTCCAGTCTATCACAGGGACATCTGGACATGTCACCAGTCCATCACAGGGACATCTGGACATGTCACCAGTCCATCACAGGGACACCTGCACAAGTCTCCAATCCATCACAGGGATATCTAAAACCTTTCAGCCTCTTTCCCAATGATTTCAACCCGAGTGAAATGGCTGTAGAGCTTCTGTTCAACCGTTGACAAACCCATGGCATCATCTTCATGGAGCTTGGTGGTGTCACGCTCCATAAAACTTTGTAGGTGCATCTTTGAAACCTCTCCTGCTCGTCTACAATTGAACACAATGACCTGTGCAAGTGTAACTTTTACAAGTTCTGCATAAGTCTGGGGGCTGGCATCATCTTTCAAGGTGCTAAATGCATTTTCTCCTGATTTATTCAGATGCTGATGCAGAAGCTTAAAATCTTCAGTGAATGATAATGTTAATGGCCTTATTGTACTTGGCATGATTTATAGTGCTCCAGCCACTATTAGACACCATCTCTGACCATTCCTCGGTCCGAGGTGCTGCATTCAGCTCAGTCTCATAAATAGCACCCTCTCACAATGGATCAACCAGTTTGCTGATGACAGCCAAAACCAACTGCTCACATGATCAAGAAGGACCTGCAAACTGGTTGATCCACTGTGAGAGGGTGCTATTTATGAGACAGAGCTGAATGCAGCATCTCAGACGGAGGAAGTCTTTCGGATGAAAGACGAAACATTTCTATTTTTTTGTTTTGTTTTGGAATGTCCAGAGGACCAGACTTGTTTTTTTAGATACAGTAACACATCTATAAGTTTTGTTTCCGTTTTTGTCTCATTTCAGTTATTCCCCGGTTTCTCACAAAGTCTCTTATATTTTGAACTGTTCTTTGATCCAACACAGGGCTCTCAACCATCTTACAGTGGCTGCATTCATTCTTACTGGCCAGTTTTCCTTTACTTATGTGCCTTCTGAAATGACGCATTACAGCAGCCACTTCAGCATTCGACCAAGTTCTCTTTGTTACTCTTCTTGGTCCTGGGCTTGAGTTTTTCGCTAGAAAACAAGGAGGAAACAAAAAAATGTATATTTAGTAGTTGGGCAACTCAAAATTCATCAGAACTTTAGACAAAGAATTTATCAGATTACAGGCTGAGGGAAAATCATAAAAATCAACATTAACATTTTATTTTGTTACATGTTTTACCCATGATACATAAATACATTGGACCAAATGGTGTCAATGTGACGGACTGAAAATCTTAGAGTTTAAAAGGAAAATACAAAGAAATTAGTAACAACTAAAGACTTTTCATCCATGTTTTCTTTCTGCTTCTACCTTCTTCAAGGTTCACCACAGTATGCATGAAGTCAACATTAGTTCTAAAACGGCTGTTATTTTAGAACTAATGTTAACTTCATGTATCAATGCCTATCGTAGATGATGGTCATTGATAGGCTATTATGAGGTTTCACTTTTTTTAACTAAAATGTGGATTTTACATAAATGTAGACTTTATTTTACTTACTTTTTGACTATCATTCATAATCATTGTAGTCAACAACTTGTTCTCATGTATCTTGGCAGCTTTTGAGTTTTAAAAATTGTGAAAAAAATGGAAAGATTGAAACAAATGACTATTGTTTTACAACAGATGTCCTACTTGATGCAACCTGGGCTTGAACCTGCCACCTCAGGACTATGAGACCATGGCAATGACCACCGAGCTACCTCATCCACCCCCGCCATGCATATAAATATGTTTTTGGATTTTTTTGTCTTCCATCTCTATGTATAGTATTTTGACTTTATGCTCTTCCTCATTAAACTCTGCCTTACCTTTAGTTGAAGGGACAGCTTCATCCATTTTGGATGATGACACTTCTAGAAAACATAACACAAAAGTTTAAAAAAAAATCCTGATACATGCTTAATAATCCAGGTACAAAAAAATTACAAGGTTAAGTCAGGTCCTTATTCTTATTTACTGAATAATTCGTCCAGAGGACCGGACTTAACCTCGTTGTTTTGTTTTATTTTTTGAATGTCCAGAGGACCAGACTTAGCTTTTTTTTAAATATTTTTCTAACTGGATTATTGAGCATGCATCAGGGTACTCGTTTAAAAAAGTTTTGTCATGGAAACGTATGAAATTTGGGTTGAAATAACGTACCATCATCATTATTGTCATGGATGTCATCAGTTGTTGTAGAGTTTGTTGCAGCTTCCACAGGCTGGTCAAGCGTCTCCTCAGGCATTTCTTCGCACTCTTCTGATGGGACTTGTACTTCATCATTGTCATCTGATTCATTCTCACTTTCCATCTCTTCAGCATCACTTAATTGAATTTCATCTGAGAAAATTCCATTTTAAAATTCAAATTCATTAATTCATTCAACCTTTAATTATACAGGTTAATCACACTGAGCCTTACGGACTGATTTGCAATAGAGACTTGAATTTAACAGAGTGATGACAATAGTGGACTACAAAGAACCTTAAAGGATTTGTACAAATTGAAAAATTTAAATATACATCAGTGTTTCCCCTAGTTAACTTGCCATGGCGGGGTGCTCATCTCATCCATGATTTTTCTTGATGGGTAGGGACGGAGACATGTTTGAGCAAATCTTATACAACAGTTTTTGAGCAGGGGTGGGGGGAGGGTGCATTCAGCATGAGGGAAGAGGCATCTTTAACTTTTTAGCTAGGGAGCCTGTATTTCATACTGCTACCTTAGTGCTATATCAGTGCCGGGTGGGAGTGGGAGGGGGGCAAGTTCACTTTGGTAGGCGGGGCGCTCAGTTCTGTTGACGTGGTGGGGCAGCACCCTGCTTCTATAATGGTAGGGGAAACACTGTACATTAACTCAAAAGGAAAGCATGTCCTAATTTTTGACTAAAAACACTAAAAACTGGACAATCAGTTTTCTAGTATACAAACCGGATTCAAAAAAAGTTGTGACTCTAAACAAATTGTGAATAAAAACTGAATGCAATGATGTGGAGATGGCAAATGTCAATATTTTATTGGTAATGGAACATAGATGATAGATCAAAAGTTTAATCTGAGTAAATGTAACATTTTAAAGGAAAAATATGTTGATTCAAAATTTCACAGTGTCAATAAATCCCAAAAAAGTGGGGACAAGTAGCAATAAGTGGGTGGAAAAAGGAAATTGAGCTTATAACGAACAGCTGGAAGACCAATTAACACTAATTAGGTAAATTGACAACATGACTGGGTATAAATAGAGCTTCTCAAAGTGTCAGTGTCTCTCAGAAGCCAAGATGGTAAGAGGAACACCAATTCCACCATTGTTGCGCAAAAAGATTGTGCAGCAATACCAGAATGGTGTTACCAGCATAAAATAGCAAAGACTTTTAAGTTATCATCATCAACCATGCATAACATCATCAAAAGATTCAGATAATCTGGAACAATCGCTTTGCGTAAGGGTCAAGGCCGTAAATCTCTACTGGATGCTCGTGATCTCCGGGCACTTAAACGTCACTGCACCTCAAACAGGAATGCTACTGTCAAGGAAATAACAGAATGGGCTCAGAAATACTTCCAGAAAGCATTGTCAGTGAACACAGTCCACCGTGCCATCCGCCATTGCCAGCCAAAACTCTACAGTGCAAAAGGAAGCCATTTCTAAGCAAGCTCCACAAGCTCAGACGTTTGCACTGGGCCAGGGGTCATCTAAAATGGAGTGCGGCAAAATGGAAAACAGTTCTGTGGTCAGATGAGTCACAATTTGAAGTTCTTTATGGAACACTTGGATGCCATGTCATCCGGACCAGAGAGGACAAGGATAGCCCAAGTTGTTATCAATGCTCCGTTCAGAAGCCTGCATCACGGATGGTATGGGGTTGCATGAGCGCTTGTGGCATGGGCAGCTTACATGTCTGGAAAGGCACCATTAATGCAGAGAACTATGTTCAGGTTCTAGAACAGGGATCTGCAACCTTTATGATCAAAAGAGCCATTTCTGCCCCTTTGTTCAATAAATTAAACATTTCCGGAGCCACAATACCTGCTACAACTGGGATTCTCAACTGGTGACACACAGACCACTTTTAAGTTTGTTAGAGGACAATTTTCTGACCGGTAGTTTTCTGGCCATTGTAAAGCTGAAAATATCTAATGATTTGTTGATATTTTTACATTTTAAGATTAAAAAAGACCATATTATCATAAAGAAGGAAAAATAATGTGATCTTTCCCAATTAAAAAATAAAATAATGAACTATGCAGGTCTAGGTAAATTATTTTAATTGTGGAAAAATTAAATATCCTACTTTGAATAAATAAAGTTAACTTATGTTTTACTCCTTCTATTAGTTCTAGTATTCACACATTTGCAAAGGAAATGACAGGAAAAACTGCTAAAACTAGCCCTTTTTGTTGTTATAAGAACAAATAAAATTCAGTTTAAAGTTAGTTTTGATCAAAGCTTGGAAGAGCCACTGCTGAGGGACCAAAGAGCCGCATGTGGCTCCAGAGCCGCAGGTTGCAGACCCCTGTTCTAGAACAACATATGCTCCTATCTAGACGTCATCTCTTTCAGGGAAGACCCTGCATTTTTCAACAAGATAAGGCCAGACCACATTCTGCAGCAATCACAACATCATGGCTACGTAGGAGAAGGATCCGGGTACAGAAATGGCCAGCCTGCAGTCCAGATCTTTCACCTATAGAGAACAATTCGCACATCAAAAAAAGGAAGGTGCGACAAAGAAGACCCAAGACGATAGAAACAGTTAGAGGCCTGTATTAGACATGAATGGGAGAGCATTACTATTTCTAATCTTCAGAAACTGGTCTCCTTTGTCCCCAGACGTCTGTTGAGTGTTGTAAGAAGAAGGTGGGATGCCACACAGTGGTAAAAATGGACTTGTCCAACAAACTTTTTTGGAATTTGTTGACGCCATGAAATTTTGAAACAACAAATGTTTCCCTTAAAATGATCTATTCTCTCAGTTTAAACTTTTGATCTGTGATTTGTTCTATTCCGAATGAAATATTAGAAGTTGGCACCTCCACATCATTGCATTCCGTTTTTATTCATAATTTGTTTACTGTCCCAAAAGTTTTTATAACCCAGTTTGTATAATAAATATACAAACGTAACAAAGACCTGTTGAAGATTCTCAGTCATCCAGGACATGATAAAATAAAAAGTGTTCAATAAGAAACAACTGGACTTTTATTTGTAGCAGAAGATGTTTTGCCCTTCATCCAAAATGCTTCCTTTATTCTAAGAGCAGACAGAGTGAAGTTATAAATGCTGAGAGACGGATCTCTCAGCATTTATAACTTCACTCTCACAGTCTGCTCTTAGAATTGAGAAAGCCTTTTGGATGAAGGGCGAAACGTCTTCTGCTACAAATAAAAGTCCAGTTGTTTTTTTATTGAACACATTTTTTTGATTGTAACAAAAACCTCGGTACATACCAGGCAACTAGGTAATTAGTCATTTCATTATAAAGCCAGGTTGCATAGGTACCAGGTACATACCAATTGAGTACAAGATAACATGTCATTTTATAGAATAGTCTGGTACAAAATATACATACCGGTTAAATAACCAGTATGCTACCAGTATCTGGTATGTACCTTTCTGTATTTTGTATTAAAAGTTCTTCCATATTTTTTTCAACCTGTAAAAGATTGGTTAAAATTAATCTTTGTGAAGTTTTGATACTTAAAATAATGAATAAATGAAAGCAAATTTGAACAAACCTTCGATTTCAATTTCATCCAGGGACTTCCCTTTCAGTTTGGAAAGCTGTCCTTTTTCCAGTGACAGAAGTAGCTTGGATATCTTTGCCAGTTGTGTGGTGGGAGCTGGTAATCTGTAAAATTCCCTGTGAACACGGATGTCATGGCCCAAGAAGTCTGCAACCTGGTCAAGTTCATTGTTTTTTAAGTTCAAGACTTGTGAGAGCGTGGCTACATGTTTCCGTAGTTGTGTTGACCTGAGGAACTCTGGGTGCTTTGCTCCACACTGGCTTGCATGAACACGCAGACTGTCCTGTCCTCTGTAGTGACTCATTGATTTAGGTCTTGCAAATAGAAATAAGTTTGTTTGTAAAACACCACATGTCTCTCTCTTACTTGCCAATAAAGTCAGTGCATCCACCACATTTGGTGCGAGTAAAACTGCAACCTTTCGGCCTCTTTTCCCAATGATTTCAACCCGAGTGAAATGGCTGCAGAGCTTCTGTTCAACCGTTGACAAACCCATGGCAACATCATCATGGAGCTTGGTGGTATCACGCTCCATAAAACTTCGTAGGTGCATCTTTGAAACCTCTCCTGCTCGTCTACGATTGAACACAATGACCTGTGCAAGTGTAACTTTTGCAAGTTCTGCATAAGTCTGGGGGCTGGCTTCATCTTTCAAGGTGTTAAAGGCATTTTCTCCTGATTTATTCAGATGCTGATGCAGAAGCTTAACATCTTCAGTGAATGGTAATGTCAATGGCTTATTGTATTTGGCATGATTTAAAGTGCTATGGGCACTATGAGACACCATCTCTGACCATTTTGATGAGCATAGTTTTTTGAATGCGTCTGTCGACTTCATCAGTTGTTCATCTTCTGCCATGAGTGCTCGGCAATGAACAAGATTACAGATTTTGTTCAGTGTATGTCCCAGTTTTATGGCAAGGCTTGGTTTTTTGTATGAACGTGTTTCTTCATCAAAGCCTGACACCGTTTTTACTGCTTGCATAACTCTCTGGAAGTTAGCAGGTTTTACAGCATCCTCTAGGTTATGTAACAATATAGGAGTTATTAGTCAGTTTACTGACTTACCTATAGTTTAGACGTGCAAGTCTGAGCAGACTTTATCTGCACAAACTTGCCACCAAGTTCACGGGGTCTCAACTTTTTCAGAATAAATCAACAAATCTAACGATGTGATTAGCCAGTAATGTAATTTCACGCTTAGACTTCAATTTATGTTGGTCTACCAAAAGAATAGACCTTTTATTGAAACTATCACAAAAATTACATAAACATTTGTATCGATATTAGCTCTGATTTAATAACTATGTTGACAAGAATTCAAATTAAAACAAACAGACAATTAAAACTTAACTGTTGGCACAAAACTTGACAGATTAAATACTTATGAAAAATAAGAAATAGGAGGAAGGAGATGAATGGAAGCTAAGTTAACGGAAGTTAATTATTTTGAAAACAACCAGGGTGGCAAGCTTTCCCATACGGATCTCAGCTGGGCTTCCCACACGTTCAGGACACAATCAACGCCTCGTTACCTGTTGACGATACGTCTTGGAGATAAGAGTTGAGGTTTGTGGACACTAACGGACTGTGTTGTCCAGTTCACGCCCAGATGACCTCCGCGCGTGTGAGCTGATTCAGACGAGTGAGAAGAACCGCTTCTCCCGGCAGGAACAGACTCCAATCGCACTGGTTGAACTTTCAAAATAAAACTTTAGAAAACAAATTCTTCCAGAACAGTGACAGGATCACAGTAAGGCTTTGCTATGATCCTAGCGGAGACGTGGGTCGTTGACATATGACCGGGCCGACTCCAGCTTTCAGAGGGAAGAGAAACAGTTGCAAGTAGTTCTCCTCCAAAAACTAACTTCCAAATAGGAAGTGCCCATTATATGGGGGAGGTGGGGTCTCCCCACCTTCTTAATAACTATTGGCTGGTTTTAACAAAATAAGAGATGGATTTTCATCTCATAGGCAGAAAGTCTCTTGACGGAGACAGGAAAACTGTTTACCGAATCGGCCAGATGGCCTGTCCTGTTGCGTCTAGCTTGAAGACAAAACAAGAGAAGGCAGAGAACAGCTCTTACCCTGACTTCTGCCTTAGAGACAGAGCCTGCTTGCTTTTGCAGAAATAAAACCAGCAGAATGTCGCAGTCATGCAAGTAACAGATCATCATTAAAAATGACAAAAATATACTGTAGATCAAATCTGAATTAACACACATTAAAGAGAAAGTTCAATCTGATTAATTAGTGTCCATTAATTCATAATAATTGTTAAAATATATAAGTGTCCATCTGTCTCCTTGAGAGCTTCAAGAAGGTGTAACACTTAGAGTTTCAGAGAGATGTGGAGAGGTGTACTTGAAGGTCAAGACAGAGGCCTATATCACTACAGTCCCCCTTTTTGGAAGTCATCGCCTGTCCTTGGGGATGAGTTCCAACACGAAACGATACCACCGAATGTCTCTGACCTCTATGTAATCCAGTAAGTGGAAAAAAAAAATTCAAAAATATACTCCCATAATGTTTTTGGAAATTCCATACTGTTCGTAGGTAATCCCTTTGCGGCAAGCTTTTAATTCTTTGGAAAACATAGTCTGTTAACCCATGGAGAACTGAGTCTGTGATCCCTTGGAAAACAAAGTCTTATAATCCACAACGGTAAATCCACAACGATGGGGGTTATTGATTTCATCAGCAAGAATAGTTTTAATCAGCATGTAGAGGGGATCCCTCAATTGAAGCAGAGGAGGCGGGCCTTGGATGAAGGTTGAAGACCAACGTTGGATCAGCAGGTCCCCACATCGAAGGTTGCAGGCTGGATGGCTTCCAGTCGGTGCCACCCTGGTTCAATGTGTCATGCAATTATGTGGTTTTAGGTGGGCTTATGATTGGGATTCTACATTAAGCCTTACCTATATGCACCTGGTATGTAAGCTATCATGGATTAGATCAGCTAAAATTACCAATTAAGGGGTGGATCAATGCTGTAAAAATCAGATATAGGGATCTATACCTATAGAAATGTGGAGGGCTTCTGTAACGAATGCCTCTTCATTCAAACTAATCCTCCATTCATTAATTAGTTTAGGTTAAACTAAAATGAAAAAATGAAACTAGTTTGGTCTGAATGTCTGTTGTCTTTTAGACGAACGACGCAAGATTTGGTAATCCCTATGAATTTTGAAGTCTATGGCGAGACTCATCAAAATGAATAGATCTAGAATAGAAACGATCGAATCGGTTCTACCTAAATGATTCGGAGACTAGTGTAGATTATAGTACCTTAAGTAGTATTAATCTACTATGACTCTTCAAAGATTGAGATCTTTAACAAAATGAACAGCATGTTGGCATAGTTAAAATCCATTTAAGTCTTCAACTAATCAACAATCAAAACCTCTTTTGGCTGGGAGTGTTCAGAAAACAATAACAACTTCAATAACAACAAAAGTAGCAATCAAGCAACTAAAAACAACGTTTCACTACGTCAAACTCACTCTGGTCGTCAGATTCCACGTCACACACAAGAAAAACAGTTCTTAGCTTTATAACCGATGTCAATTAAATCCTGCAGATTTAAACGGTTGTTAAGGTTAGTTTTTGTTGTGGGTTTTATGCTTAGCGTTTCTAAGTTCTAGTTGGAACGGTTTCTTTTCGCAACTAGAATAGTTTAAACTGTTTAAGCTTATTTACTATCCTGTGCTTGGACGACCTTCTTTTCCCATGAAGTCTGTGAGTTTGCGAGATCTTTGTCGTTTGTGGGGTTATTGAAATCTTTGTCCTTGACATGGGCATGGCCTAACATCACCCCCCTGTGGTCATGAGGGACCAAGCACACGGGTGTGGACGTCCGTCCATGGGCACGAGTTAGGATGCCATTGTTTAGTTTAAGCTGTTCGCGCAGTTTATGGGGAACCTTGTACAGGAACCTTATAGGTCTCGGCCAACGTATCTCTGTACGTTTACCTCTTTCTGCGTAATGCAGGTGTGTCACAACTGTCGGCGCCGTCGCAGGCGTGTCTCTGTCGTTGTGATGTATGTCATTCCACTTCATGAATGAAGAGGTGCTCTTTGAGTCTGTAAGAACTATGTCATCTCTGAGTAGTTCTAGATTCAAACGCTCTTGAACCAAGGTTTCATCGAACGCTTGGCTGATAACTGAATTACCTGTCCCAGAGGACAGCACAACGTTCTCGGTGCGTGATCCTTGGACCTCTACACCGTCCTCTACCTGTGGTAGGAAGTGTGAGTCCGCCCCCTTTTTGTTTAAGGAGGGGTCCTCAAAATCAGTAACAATGAAGTCCAAGTGACTGCCAGAGTGTTGTAGACTGTCACCTTGTGGGCTCAGATGTCCTTGAACCAAGACTTCACTGAAAGCTTGGCTGTATGCCGAATTACCTGTCCCACAGGACAGTACAGCGTCATCGGTGTGGGACTCTTGGATCTCCACACCTTCATCTACCTGTGGTAGGAAGTGGTCAGGGAGTGCTGAAGGTGTCAGCTCGCAGAGGAGGTCCTCGTGATGGGCCAGAGTCTGGTCCAACTGTTGAGTCTCCTCTGTCTCACCTGTATATGAAGGATCACTTACCGGGTTTGTGGTCTCGGTTGGGGAATCCTTTTTTACCTCAGCGGTACCTGCTGTTAGACAGTCAGTGTCCTGACCTTGGGGAGGTACCACGAATGGCAGTGGACTGCTCACTGTGGCCCACATTGTCTGATTGCCATAATTTATAATCGCTTCAAAGCGATTTATAAAATCTTGGCCAACCACAAATGGAGCCCGGAGTGAGTCAAGTTCAGACACATATACCGGGTGGTATAGTGACATCTCGCCAATCTGCATGTGAACCATGGCTATTAGGGTTGTACTCGTCTTTGCGAGGCCCTGTTGCTCACCATAAGTGTCTTTCACAAAGGGTATTTGCCTGCCAACATCGTTAGCGGCGGTCCTTAGCTCCTCAAACAGTTTGGCTGACATGACAGACACGTCTGAGCCGCTAACCAGGAGTGCTTCTTGCTCTAGGACCCCTTCCAATGTGAGTGGCAGGTAAGCTCTCTTAGCTATCCCCCTTTTTATAAAGTTACACAGAAACCGTTCAGGTTTGTCCACACGTTTCTGTGTACGCGTGACTCTGTCTGTGTAATCATTGTCGCTGTCAGCATCATGACCTTCAGGATGCGGATTTTCAGCAATTTGTTTGCTGTCAGCATCTGGTCTTTTAGGACGCTGACCATCAGCAATTTGTTTGCTGTCAGCATTTATGTCAGTGTTGACGATGTTGTTGTCAACTGTGTGCACTGAGTTGCTGCAAAAGGCAGTGCTGCGCGTCGCTTCATCAGGTGGAACAAGGTTGTTTGTGTTATCATCAAGGACAACGTCATACGTTGTGTCAGCTTGGTCAACCACTGTAACATTCAAATCATTTGACAAACAAACCACATCCTCAGTCACGTCCTCGCGCGGAGGCGCCGCTTCCATAATCTGGAGCATGTGTGACTCATTGCATGTCTCGAGCGGGGCAGGGGCAGGAGGGCCGCCTCTCGTGGGTACATGTCGGGACAGACCACTTTTCAAAGGGTCACGGTTCCCAGACATCAACTTCTCTCGAAGTTCACCCACTGTGAGACCTAGGTGAGAACTCTTTTGGTTCGATCTGAACCATCTCGGTTCATCTAGAGAGCGAACATCTGCCTTTTGCGGTTCATTGCTCCTCACAGGGTTTTCAACCTGAGGGGCAGGGGGTTCAGAACTCCCCGTGAACCGACCAGAGTCACTGTTCCAGCTGGAACTGATCTGTTGTTTGTTATCATGAAAAACCTGTGTCCTCTCGCACTTTGAAGGAGAGGGAACCTCTACTACTTCCTGCGAGTGGGACGTGACCTTTTGACCTGTACAAACCTCTGATGGTATCCTAGGTTGTATTTCGGCCTCAAAAACTGACGCAGCATATTGTCTTATCACTTCCATGGAATCTTTTTTGCAATCAACCTTGAAATGAACACATTTCATTTGAAAAGGCATAAGATTCATAATGAAAAGACGTTTAAACTCCATATTTTCCTCTAGTCCAGGAATAGTTTTGCCCCCGGAGTAGACCGAGATTAGCCTGTCGTAGAATGACAGGGGATTTTCCCACTTATCCTGACGGACGTTCTTAGCAGCTAAGTAATTAGCATACGAAGAGGCAGATTCCCCCAAAATGCGGGGAGCACGGGCAGGAATCCCAAGGCCCCCATCCATCCATCTAGGATAGATAGGAGAGGAGCCCCCCTCAGGTGGTTCACCTGTTTGAACGTCCATCTGTGTACTGATTTTCTGCGAAAAACCAAGTAAAGTGGGTCTCATATCGCAGCCTGCAAATATGCACAGTGTATGAGCTGCTCAGAAAACATCCAAGATGTTAAATGAAATAAGTCAGTGATGTTTAGTAATTTGTCGACCTGTCACAAGGTCAAACAAAAACGGCTGTCGTTGTGAGATTTTTTGTGAAAAACCAAGACAAAAGAAGCCTCATGTGTGATATTTTAAACTTGCAGTTTAAAATAAAAATAAAAACAGACAGTTTGTTTTGCACAGAATCAATGATAAAAGTGTCAAATTTTATCAACAACAGACATGTCTGTATTAAATCTGTGTAACTGTCCTGCCATCAACATTTGATTATATGTGAAAATCAAATTAAAGTGTGCTGTGAGTACAATATTCTCAAAATGTTTCCCGTTTAAAACAGGAACAGTTAACATGTACACATTACAGGAAGACTGCGTCTTCTAATGTAACCAGCAGGGGTCACAGCGCTGGAAGTGAGTTTATCACAGCGACTGTAATTTCTCTATCTGACCGCTATAGAGGCGCTGTTATCACCAGTGAGCGCAGCCGTAGCTTTCAGCCCACACAGACATCCAACACGGATGAAAAGCATCAATCAGACAGATCTAAAGCGTAACGTGATAAGCTCTAGAACCCAGGCTCACAAAACGAAATCATGTGAGCAAAATCGGTTGACTGTGAAACCCTTTAAACTGCGTTTAAAAGAAATAAGGTCGGTCCTCATAAAACCGGCAAAATCGGTGTCACGTGACCTGGTCACATGGCGATCGGCAGTTTTTCAGAGCAACCGGCTCTGTCCACCCACTAAAATCTCAAAAACACCGCGATTAAACAGTCTTTTCAAAGACAGTAATGGACAAACAAACACGGAAACTCGTTTGGGACAAGCAGCTGTGAAGTGAAAGTTGACGAGGAGCGGGGCTTCACCCACTGCGCATGCGTCAACACATACAGCGTAATCGACCAATCACAGCGAAGACAGAACTGTAGTTCTAAAACCCAAGTGTTCATGGGAAATTGTGTCTTCCAAACCTAACGCCGCCCACAAGCGACGTGCCGTTCGAGCGGTGCGTTCACGGACCTGCGGTCTTTTGAACTCTAGCGAGGAACGGACTTTTCAACGTTCTAAAACAGTCATAAATATCGCAAAACACCGCGGTTAAGCCAGTCTTCGACGATATCACGCGCATAGAACTTAAACAACACAAATAAACCGACAGAAATGTGTGCAAAAATGAATCTGACAACCAGAGTCTACAGAAACCAACGTTCTTTGAACACAACACACAATGGACCAATCACAGCGTTTTAAGCAGCCATCTTGTCTCTCGGTACCGTTTAGCTTATAGCTCGACCCAAGGTTCTGGACTCTCTTCCACAAAATAAACGTATTTTTACACCGCAGAAAATACTGTCAATGAGCTGAAACACAACCAAGCTAACCCTCACGCCCCCAGGGGAGGCAGCACTCTTACTGTGTACAACAACGGACTTTACGTCAAACGGAACCGGACTACATCCGGTCCAAGCGAGTGGGTTTTCCCGAACCTCGGCTAGACACGTTGTAACAGAAAAAGGTAAAAATGGAGCAGCAAAGAGTGAAACAGACCTTCAACAATAAATCGCAGATGTAATAGAATGAAACAGGATCGTGACACGGCGGTCACCACAATGAAAAATGCACGCAGCCTCGTGACACGTAATGAAACGTCTCACAAGCACAGACAAAACATTTATCACTCAGCAGCTTCAAGCATTACGTTCAAATGTGAATGAAAAAATAATTCTAACGGGAAAATGATCCAGACAATGCCACGCTCAGCAACTCCCGGACACTCACCAGCCAAAACCACTCTATAAGTCCACAACCAGGATGCAAACTAATGCCAACAAACACCGTCAACAAAAATAAGCTACAAAAACAACTTATCAATTTAATCTTTCAGAAGACCGTCATGAGCCACCAATATGTAAAATATTGATGAATAAAGCCGTACGGGCACCAATATGTAAACAATATAGGAGTTATTAGTCAGTTTACTGACTTACCTATAGTTTAGACGTGCAGGTATGAGCAGATTTTATCTGCACAAACTGCCACCAAAGTGCGGGGTCTCAACTTTTTCAGAATAAATCAACAAATCTAACGATGTGATTAGCCAGAAATGTAATTTCACGCTTAGACTTCAATTTATGTTGGTCTACTAAAAAAATCTGTATCTATATATTGCACATGACTAACATATACTACAAAGGTTGTGTGACAGGTTATTGCACAGGTAGTGACATTGAGATTGAATTATGATGATAAGGTAGATACAAGTACTGTATCACACATGATACACCCTAGTATCAGCCTAGATACAGCCAAACAGTGCAGCAGCAATAAGCAAATTAGCTGTCACAAGCTAATATTCGTCAGATTAGGTGTCACAGATATGGCTTTGTGCAATGTTATTGCCAGTTGTTCAGTGTTATTTGTCAAAAGTTCAGTAATCTGACAGCTTGTGGATAATGAGTCTTGTTGTACGTGATAACAGACTCCTGTATCATCTGCCTGAGCGTAATAGATGGAAGAGTCCTTGTGCTGGGTGTGTGTGGTCCTTTATGATGATGCATGCTTTACGCAGACATTGGCTGTGGTAGATGTCTTGGATGGTGTGGAGACTGCTACCAGTGATGTCCTCTGCTGTTTGCACCACCTTCTGTAGAGCTTTCCAGCTCTGACTGGTGCAGTCCCCAAACCACCCAGTGATGCAGCCGTCAACAGGCTTATAACTTGGATTTTTATGCTTTGAGACATTTTCATAAATGCTTTTATGCATTTTATTGCAGTTTATAAACAAGCTGATGGTCCAACTTCCATAAAAACTATTTTTGTTGTTTTTTATTATTATTATAAAAATAACTCCTGTTGTGTTAATTAGGCTTATTTGGACAACATAATAATATTATCAGTGGAACAAAATTTGAAATATTCAAGGTTTACCTTCAAATGTAAGGATAAATTTGCAATTCCTTCTTTTAATTTAGGTCTTTCATTTATTTATATAAAAATATTTGCCTAAAAATTGGAAGACTTTTTATATCACATTAATAGACATGCATTATAATTCAGTTTTGCTATCTAAGTCCTGCTCTACCTCCTGAGGACGACATGCTGGTGAAACTGCTAATATTTGTTACATTTTGTTTCAATGCCATTCAATCTTTTTTATTGTTGTCTACCAGGAAGACTGAGCCTACAATTTTTTTTCTTTTTTTTTGCCATTCAAGTATGTTCACTGAAATCTATAAATGATAGCACAATACCTAAATTTGTGCACAAAAACTTTAATACACATGCAGTTTCAAAAAAGGCGTTCAATACAGAAACAACTGGACTTTATTTGTAACAGAAAACATTTTGCTTCCCATCCGGGGAGCTTTATCAATTCAACGAGCAGGCTGTGAGTGAGATAAGGTTATAAACAGGCTGAGGTGACACGCACCAACCTATGTAAATTGAAAGCAAACACACATACATATTTGAAGTAACACATACATGTGACACATTCAAAGTTCAGCATGTGAAAGCAAGGCTTAAGACACACATACATCCTACTGTATGTAAATTGACATCCCAGTACATTTCAAACCCAGCAGGACTCTCAGACAGAGGCTGGTCCACTCTAAGGACAAGACACCCACACACAAACAGAGTGGTGTAGTGTATGCAGTCCAGTGAAGCGAGGACTGTCCAGACCTTTACATTGGAGAAACTAAACAACCTCTTCATAGCAGAATGTCCCAACACAGGAGAGCCACCTCTTCTGGACAAAACTCAGCTGTCCACCTCCAGCTCACGGACAAGGGACACTCATTTGAGGACCAGAATGTACATATTTTGGACCGAGAGCACAGGTGGTTTGAGAGGGGTGTGAAGGAGGCGGTTTATGTGAAACGAGAGAAACATCATTAAACAGAGGAGGAGGCCTCAGATTTCAACTTTCTAAAACTTATAGTGCGGTCCTGGGTTTGGTTCCCAGACGTTTCGCACCTGATGAGAACAGAGGGGCCTCGTTTGTGAATTAGACTGACAAGGAATTTGAGAGGTCCCTGCTGTTGAGGTGTGAGGTGTGATTTGTCAATTTACATACAGTAGGATGTATGTGTGTCTTCTGTAATCCCTGCTTTCACACGCTGAACTTTGAATGTGTCACATGTATGTGTTACTTCAAATATGTGTGTGTGTTTGCTTTCAATTTACATAGGTTGGTGCGTGTCACCTCAGCCTGTTTATAACCTTCTCTCACTCACAGCCTGCTCATTGAATTGAAAATGCTCCCCGTATGGGAAGAGAAACGTCTTCTGTTACCAATAAAGTCCAGTTGTTTCTGTATTGAACGCCTTTTTTGATTCTATCATGTCCTGGACGACTGAGAATCTTCACCAGCACATGCAGTTTAACAACAACTTTCAGTGAGTTCTCTTTTCAGAAGCAGGACTGTGCAAAACATGGTGCCACTTGAAATCCTCAATCTGTTGGTTCTTCTTGGATTACAAACGAGAAGAGAGATGAGCCAGACTGTGTGGGCGCCTGGGCGGGTGATTTTTGTTGTTTGTTTTCCCTGCGGTTATTTGTCGGTTGTGAACAGTGTAATAAAAACATACAATTTTTTAAAAATAAAATAAAACTCTGTCTAATAGAAACATGTGCACCACTTTCTGTTACAAAACTGCAGCCAGGGAGTTATCTCCGAAGTGCTTATTCGGTCTCTTTTTCATCAGTAAACCCACTTTCACTTCAACCACCCTGCTCTTTGATCTCAAACTCATCTCCGTCAGCTGAACCAGTTTACCCTTTTCTATTTTCTTTCCTAGAACAATCTTTCCTCGCCCCTCTGACCAACCCTATCCCACCTTTTCTTGTTTGCCTTTCTGCCCTCACTGCCCTGATGAGAGTTTGCACATTAGTGAGCCTGGATGGTAGTAGATGGAAGGCTGGCAGTAAAAAAAAAAGGGTCACTAACAAGCACATGAGAGATGACTCAATGTTTAGTCTATTTGCTTGAACTGCATTTAAAATCAGACTTGGAAAAATGGAGCTTTAAGACTTTTTTTTTTTTTATGTCAGAAACTTTAAAATAATCCAATTACAAGTACTCACTTGTTTAAATATTTAAATATTTTAGTTTAGATTTTATGGTTATCTGCCAGAATAAAGTAGTTTATATGATAGAGGATGACATTCCCTGCCATTTGAACCAGATCAAAAGTAGACCAGGTGTATAAGTTTACATGCAATATAACACGTCTCATGTCAGGACAGCTTTCATCATCTGTTCTACCTCCTGGGGTGCAGATCCAGGAAACCCCACAGCATCCAGCTAGGAGACAATGGAGGGGGTGAAAAGAGAGAGGACCAGAAGTGTAATGTGCTTTAGAGTCACAGGGCCACTCGTGTAAATAAATCCAAATGTAATTTGAATAAATACCCTGATGCATGCTCAATAATCATAATAATAATTTGAATAAAACACAAATTTACTTACAAAGACTGATTTGCACACCCACAACAAAGGGACACACCAAAAATATTCTTCAAAAATCAAATGAAATAAGTCACAGTGAACAAATTTCAATTTGGTTATTGGAAGGTTTGTAAACTGCATCATCCAGGTAGATAACAACGAAAAAGTTCAAATCGTGTCATCTGGACCTGTTTCTTTAAGTGAGAATTTGGTACATAGTTCATATAGTTGGTAGCATGACAGCTCAGTGGTTAGCACCATTGCTTCACAGAAAGAAGGTCCTGGGTTCAATCCCTGATTGGACCTGGGGTCTTTCTGTGTGGAGTTTACATGTTCTTCTTGTGTTTGCATGGGTTTTCTCTAGGTACTCCGGTTTTCTCCCACATCTTAGGCTGCCCTCAGGCCCAGGCTTCCCTTGCAAAAGAGATCTGTGATCTCAATGGGATTTGTCTGGTTAAATAAAGGTTAATAAATGAATGTAAAAGTACCAGTTCAGCCATATAAAAACAGTTTTGTGTACAAGATATGAACATTATATATCTTGCCACTAACAAATATAAGTTTGGAAAGTTGGAGTTTAAACTTGGCAGGAGTGCTGAGCATATCTGAGCCCAGTTGTTACCAGTGTGGTTTACTGCTACCCTAAAACAAATCCTATTGCCAAAATTTCATTGAGGTTTATGTAAATGCTCATTAATAAACCATTGGTTTTCTATTGAATGGGTATTGTATAAAATTATATGATTTGGTTGCATGTATCAATAGCAACAAACTGTTGTATATGACACCCTTGACTCTTACCACAGCACCTTCAGTCGTAGACTGGGACCACGGAGGTGCTCCACAGAACACCACAGGAAGTCCTTCATCCCTGTGGCTATCAAACTTTTCATCTCCTCCTCCTTTCTACACATAGGACACTAACATTAATCCTGTACTACAAATGTACAAAAAACTCTTTAATGCTTCTATCTGCACCTGTTTATAACTTAATTGTTGGCATTTTTGTATTTTCTGTCATTTTTATATATTGTGATTCTTGTGTATGTTCCTTTGTACTGAAACTCTGGCACAACAATTTCCTGTGGGATCAATACAGTTCTGTCTTATTTTATCTTGTATAATTTCTAATGAAACTTGGCAGAAAATGTTTGTATATTTTTTAAGATCAGATCAGATAAGATAAGAACTTTATTGATCCCGCAGGAAATTGTTGTGCCAGAGTTTCAGTACAAAGGAACATACACAAGGAATCGCACAAGATATAAAAACACCAATTAAGTTCTAATAGGTCAGGTGCAGACATGTGTGAAATCGCTAATATGTGAAACGTTTTAATGTGAAAACATTAAAGTGTTTGTTGTGATGCAGGAATATTTTTATTGTCCTATGTGGAGGAGTTGAAAAGTTGGATAGCCACAGAGAGGAAGGACTTCCTGTGTTGTTCTGTGGAGCACCTCTGTGGTCTCAGTCTACGACTGAAGGTGCTGCGGTAAGAGTCCAGTGTGTCATGCAGGGGGTGTAACGTGTTGTTCAGGACCTGGAGCAGTTTCCTCTTCATCCTTTGCTCAGATACCTCTGTCAGAGACTGCAAACCAGCTCTCTTGATGAGTTTTTCAAGTCTGTTGGCATTTTTCTGGCATTTTTCTGGGTTAATCAAGTAATGCAGAATTGACATTAGTATAAAAGTAAGTTTCCAAAATAGCATTTGCATGAACTCTTATGAAAATGTAAAAACTGGAGCTGTTTTGAGAAGAAAGCTACACACTTTGCTCTTGGCTATGTTGGAAATAAATTAGCTCCTTTGTCTGCCTCGCGTCTTGGGGTCCGGGTCTCTGCTGCTTCACAGTCACTATTAAATGTTCTATTAGAGAAGCCTTATGCACTTATGCATGCTCTCAACCACACACAAACAGATGCAGGGATGCACATGCAGGTATTGTATGTAGATATGTAAATATGTATTTGAATGTATATGCAAGTGTACATATGTATGTATATATGGGTAGGTATGGGTATATATATTTATAGAAATTTACTGCAAAGTCATGAATATTCTAAGTTCTTTATACATATGTATTTTGTTGTTGTGTTTTGTCATGTTCTTTGCATGTTTACAGACAGTGGTCGGGTGTTTTGCCTTGTGCTCTCTTTGCATATATTTCTTATATTTTGTAGTCTTACTTTCCGTCTTTCCTTTCTTTCTATCCTATTATTAAAAAACAAAAAAAAACAAAAAACTCCACTAGATAATTACTAGGAACAATAAAAAAAAAAGGAAATAAATTAGCTCATTAGCCCTGTCATATTTAAACTCTGGTTCCTCAAACTGAAGTTCTTCTCAAATATATTTACAAGATGTAAGATTTAATTGTGGAGAATTTTTCAGAGAACCCCTTTTTTAAAATGGCTGAGCTATCACTTTAAAAAAAATAATCAATGCTTTACAGGATGTGAGGTATGCAATGTTGTTAGTATTTTTAAGGTTCAAAGTCCTTTATTGTCATTCACATCACATGTGGTACATGAGGTACATTGGAATTGTGTACACAAGGTCCCAGTTACATCCAAAAATATCAAAATACAAAGTATAAAAAGTAACAGTATACAAGGATCTAAGATACAGTATATGCTAAAAAATAAAAATAATATGATATAGTGTATTAAACATCAGCCTTTTGAGGTGTGTGTGGGGGGGGGGTGTATTTTTTTCAGTATTTTTGTATCAGCAGGATATAGCCTTAACATCATTTTTTCTCATCTGAGTAAATTACACTTAAACCAAGCCAAAGAACAAACTTGACTCGTTAAAAACATAACGTGTTTATCTTCTTATTCAAGCTTGCCTTGCTGGAAGCGTGCACGTACATAGGATGTGTTTGGATGGTTAACAAAATCAGGTGCCAGAACAATGAAAATGTCTCATAAACAGCCTCAGCTGGCAGATAGGAGCCGACCCTGTGCCTCCATACGGTGCAGCTCTAACTGCTCAGCATGGACACCGTCATGCCGCTCAATTCTTATCAAATCAGGACGGTGTGATTCAGTTTGGTCCTTGTCTCCTAGGGCAATCATTCTGGACCGGCTTTATACAGTGTGTGCGTATAAGAGATGCTCGAGCATCATTCTTTTAAATCGGACTTAATCAGTTTAGCTGTCTGCTGATGTTCCTCATATCCGCTTTGAGGAGGCAGACATTCTTTTGATGATCCCATCAGTGGCTCCTCTATTTTGATCTCATCACTCCTGCAGACACGTAGCAGGTGAACATGCATCACATTTACTTAAATAAATAGATGGGATCAAGCTCAGCTCTGTGTTTGGCTAGTGTGTGTGTGTGTGTGTGAGTGAATCAGAGTGTACTTTTGAGCTAAAAAAAATAGCCATTCTAGAGTCAGGTACTCTTCTCGCTGTTTCAGATGTGACTGCAAAATAATAAGGGCTGTTCTGCAGATGGATTAAAAAGGCCAACACACACAGAGGTTGGGTACAATTTGACATTAAGCACAAAGGACATACATAAACTGCATCACAACTTCATGACCACAGTTCCCATCGTTCTGTGTTCCCTCACTGCTCTTAAATCCTCTCTTATTTATCCTGAAAATCCATTTACAACCTTTGCTTCTGCTTTAAACCCTGCTGCTTCCATTTGAGGCTGGGGGCCATCTGCAACATACACTGCGTGTGGTTTCACATGCCATGCATATAGCCAGGATAGGTATTTTGTCGTTTAGGGAGCAGAGGCAGAAACGCTAACACAATATTTTAGACCACTAGCTGGAGCAAGGCAGATTGATGACATCCTGTTCTATTTCAAAGTGACCTGAAGTTTAATAACAACAAAGTGTCAGTGATACAGATCTTTAGGATTCAGCCTTGCATGTAAAATGTGATATTTTTAGCTTATATCTCTGGACGTATTTGAATTAAAGCTGATGATTGCCTTCACACACAGAATATATAAATGTTTAAAGATATTCCTTCTTGCATTTTATGCAATAAAAAAATGCTTCCTATTTTTCCCCTTTCACACCTAGCCTGGCCCTCGCCTTCCTGCACAGCTCCGCTCAATTCTCATTTCCCTTCACTAGTACGAAGCGAAGTGAAGGACAAGGGTCTGGTTTTAACCAGGCTATTTCACACCATACCCTGATGTCAAAGTAACACAACTGCCAGAAATATGTGGCATAAACCATGCACACTAATAAAAATGGCTGTTGCATATTCCTTTGACAACATGTTGTCTTTTCTCAAAACCTCTATTTATAAAAAATAATAATAATAATAAAAAGGACAGCATGCCAGGCTGATGTGAGCACACAGAGCAGAACAGGTACCAGGAAGGAGAAAGCAGTTCTCATGAGGGAACATTGCTGTCCCATGAGAGCTTAACAGAGTTGAGCTTGTAGAGGGCGGATGTGGTGGTGGTGGTGGTGGGGGGGGCTTGTCTCTCTGACAAGCATCCCTTCTGGTATGAACAACATACAAAATGAGTTGTAGCTAAACTGCAATCTACAAAACTCATTCTTATTAACAGAAGTAGCATTTGATGAAGGTATACATTTGTCTGCAAATGTTTTAGATAAGGCTATTGTCAGGACTCAAAATATATGTTAGGGATGACTCTCAGCTACCACCACACCAATTTTAGCTTCTTATTTGAGTGGTGGCACAGGGGTTAGAGACGTTTGGCCTGTGATTAGGCCGCTGTTTCAACTCCCCAGACCGACAACATCAAAATGTGGGTGGGAAAGATGAAACACCCACACCTGCCTCCACCGTCATTTGCCCCACTCTGGGCCCTTGAGCAAGGCCCTATCAGCTGCTCCTCTGGGTGCCCTAGATGGCAGCTCTCTGCTCCACACAGAGGGCTATGGTAGCTCAGTGGTCTGTGTTTGAGTCAGGAAGGACGTCAAAAAAAAAGAAAAAAATTGCCGTCTTCATGCGAGTTAGTTCGCTGTGGTGACCTGTGAAGAAGGAAACAGCCTAAAGAATAAAAAAAACGTTTAAAAAATATATACCGGTAATTAAATTTAAAACTGATCAAGTTATACACATTTTTATGTTTGATCAAGTTGATTAGCTATGGTAGCCATCTTGATTCATTGACTTAAAGGTTTATCAGTTTTAAATGCAAATCCACTGATTACTTTCTGAGAGTTTCATTAGTGTTTCCAGTGGTTCATGGCATATTTTGCTGACAAAGAGACAAAAATGACTCCAGAACTCAGTGCCAAAGTTTTGAATAAAAAATGTGCAGTTTTTCAGAGTCTGAGGATGACTCAGCTAAAATCCCACAATGATAAAATATTGTTAATTTGAAATTAGAATAAAACATTTGTTCAACCTTTATTCATACAGGCTAATCTCATTGAGCCATAAGGACTCATTTACAAGTGATACCTGTTCCAGACCGAACATATAGATAGATAGATAGATAGATAGATAGATAGATAGATAGATAGATAGATAGATAGATAGATAGATAGATAGATAGATAGATAGATAGATAGATAGATAGATAGATAGATAGATAGATAGATAGATAGATAGATAGATAGATAGATAGATAGATAGATAGATAGATAGATAGATAGATAGATAGATAGATAGATAGATAGATAGATAGATAGATAGATAGATAGATAGATAGATAGATAGATAGATAGATAGATAGATAGATAGATAGATAGATAGATAGATAGATAGATAGATAGATAGATAGATAGATAGATAGATAGATAGATAGATAGATAGATAGATAGATAGATAGATAGATAGATAGATAGATAGATAGATAGATAGATAGATAGATAGATAGATAGATAGATAGATAGATAGATAGATAGATAGATAGATAGATAGATAGATAGATAGATAGATAGATAGATAGATAGATAGATAGATAGATAGATAGATAGATAGATAGATAGATAGATAGATAGATAGATAGATAGATAGATAGATAGATAGATAGATAGATAGATAGATAGATGATAGATAGATAGATAGATAGATAGATAGATAGATAGATAGATAGATAGATAGATAGATAGATAGATAGATAGATAGATAGATAGATAGATAGATAGATAGATTACAGACTCAGAATCCAATTTACATAAGAGATAACGAATATGATAAAATAAATAGAAATAAAAAATAATAATAATAAAAAGTACAATAGAAAAAGTATCTAACCGTTCAGGAGAAAATCATACCAATGTCTCCAAAGCACAGATGAGTATTTAACATTAGTCAACAGTAGAATAATTATATTATTAGACTAATTTAAACAACAAATAAATGTATACATAAACTTTCTTAAAACAGCTATCAAAGTGCTGACGCGAGCAGATACAAACAGTTCACTGGCACTGGTCCATCTGGGCTTACATATGTAGACAGAATTAAACATACCCAGTGTGTATTGTACTTGCAACATTTTATGTGGCTTTATTACTTTCATCATTCTGATATAGAATTATTCATAATATAAATTATATATCTTGACATGTCTGTATTACATCACTGCCTATAATCATAATACTGTTTACATTCTCTGTTTACATTTATTAATACTGTTTACTTTTATTACTACTGCTTACATGTAATTACTACTGTTTACATTTATTTACACTACTCTAATATCTACACCACTGCTGGTACATATACAGTGTGCTCTGAACGGTCTTATTTAGGGATGCCCAATGTGCCTTACTGCATATGCCACTTTTTGCCTCTACAACAACATCAACTACTACCTCATACATATACTGTGTACATTGACTCATACGCTGCTTTGCCACTTTGCAAATGTCAATGCTAGAAACCTTTAGTTTATTTTAGTTATACTTTTTATACTCTTTTTTTATACCACTATGCAAAAAAAAAAAAAAAAACTCAGGACAGTGTTAGTTTTACTATTTTTATGCTTATGTCTATTATTATATGTTTCAGTGTTTCAATGTTTAGATGTTTACTGTTGCACCGAGGGACTGAGAGAAACGCAATTTCGGTCCTGTGTATGTCCTGCACTGTACATATTGCAGATCTGACAATAAAGTTGACTTTGACTTTGACTTTGACTTTGATATAGTCAATTACACTAAAAGTATTTCAACATATACCATATCAGGAGTTGGAATTATGTGAAAGGTTTAGTGTTCTCATTCGTCCAGCAGCATAACAGTCACTGAAATGTGGACTGCTCTTTTCATTTCAGAAAGCTGATTTTTTTCCTAACACCTAACAGCTTAAAATATATTCATGTAAAAGTGTAGAGATAACTATTAAAAAGACATTGTTAAAATAAAATAAACTATAATAAAAAATGTGATAATGATTTACGGATTTTGCCCTAGGGCTCAAAGCAAATACGTTCAAATCATTACGTGCAACAACTTGTAGTTGACTAAAGGTTAAAGCTGCACTATGTAACTGTCTGTTGTGCTCAGAACTTAGAAATACTGTACAGGTATTTTCAGCAGGGAAAAGCATTCTGCTCCCTCCCCCTCAGAGCCATGGCTCTGAGGGGGAGCCACAGTCCGTGTTCTGCTGAACTTGAGTTCAGCTCCGCCTCCTGCTGCATGTCCGCTCGGAGCCGCTTCAATATTCTGTGTTTATATGTTAATAAAACGTTCTAAAAAATAAAATAAAACCATGAAGCACTGGTCCAACAACACAAAAACACCCTGAAATCAGCAGAGCTTCACGCAGCCACGTTGGAAATGATTTAATTTGCTCGTGACTTCCTCCTTTCTGTCAGTGTAGGTCTGGAATGTCTGGAATGCTCTGCCCCCACTACATGTCCTGTGGCAGACACTGCGAAGTTCTGTGATTATATGTTAATAAAACATTCTAAAAAGTAAAATAAAACCATGAAGCACTGGTCCAACAACACAAAAACACCCTGAAATCAGCAGAGCTTCACGCAGCCACGTTGGACATGAGTTTTTTTTTCCGCTCGTGACAAATCCATTTCCTCATTCCTGTCAGTGAAGGATGAAGCGATCACTTGACTTTTGGCAAAAAAACAAAAGAAAAGTCCAGCTCTGGGATGAAGAAGGGATATTTAATACATTTGTGTCACATACAAAACAGTCCTGCATCGCTTTGCAATCCTTTGAATGAGAACGTGCGCGGCGCTGGGGCTGGGACAGGCGGGGGCGTGGGTTGGGGCGTGACAAACAACTCTGTTTTTATTGGCTGGTCATTGTCCGGGTCACTCTGTGTTTTTAGTGTTTTTATAAATGCTGATAGAGAAGCAAGGGGACTATAGTTTTTTTCAGAGATTACTTTGTCTAACATCAGTCTGTCAGTAGATAGTGACAGAGTGAAGAAATATGTTAAAAATATATTGTTAGAAAAGTTACAGACTGCACTACAAAGTTACATAGTGCGTCTTTAACTGTCCAGCATAAAATTATGGATGCTTTTGATACAAGTAACATTTCTTATTTATCTGTTTTTATTTATTTAATTTAATTTAATATTTTTTTTCTGTTAAACATAATTTTTTTAAGCTAAGCTAACCCTCACAAACAAACAAACAAACAAAAAACTCAGGAGTTTTAGTTTAGGAGTTTTAGTTTACCATACCATACCATACCATACCAATTTATTTATAGAGCACTTAAAACAGCAACAAGGCCAACCAAAGTGCTGTACAATAGAAACAAACAAGCACAGCAGACAGGAAAACATAAAATAAAATTATAGATACAAATAGCAACAGAAATGAACTAAAATGGCCAACAATGTACAGTACAGAGAGGATCAAAACAAATCACACCGTGATTTGGCAAGAGAATAGAAGTGGGTTTTCAAGCGAGACTTAAATACTGTGAGTGTGGGAGCCTGCCTGACACTCAGTGGAAACTCATTCCACAGTCTTGGACCTGCAACTGAGAAAGCCCTGTCACCTCTGAGCTTACGGCGAGCATCTGGATTGAGAGAAGCATCTGGTCTGCTGACCTCAAAGAGCACGGTGGGACATATGGCTACAGAAGGTCAGTGAGATAGGGTGGAGCGGAACAGTTCAGAGATTTAAAAAACATACATGAGTATTTTAAACTGGATATGAAGGTGAATGGGTAGCTAGTGCAGGGAGGCCAAAACTGGTGTGATGTGCTCTCTATGGCCTGTACCAGTTAAGAATCGGGCTGCAGCATTTTGGACCAGCTGTAGCCGTGCAATGGAGGACTGACTGATTCCAAACAGAAGTGAATTGCAGTAATCGAGCCTCGATGTTATGAAAGCATGGATCACTGTCTCCAGGTTCTTTTTGGATAATATGGGCTTCAGCTTAGACAGCCGCCTAGTTTAGGAGTGACTGAGCACCTGTCAGTGACTGAGCACCTGTCAGTGACTGAGCACCTGTCAGTGACTGAGCACCTGTCAGTGACTGAGCACCTGTGGAGGAAGTGGACGCGGGCACACCTTGGCTGCCGCTGCTCCTCGTACTTTTTGCTTTTTGAAGCCTTTTTTATTACTTTCTGCTGTTTTTTTCACCGAGCCTTGTTGGACATTTCTACCTTTCTCGATTGCAGAGTGCGACAGGCGTAAAGCCTGTGTACAGCACCTGTACAAGTGGACGCGGACATTTCTACCTTTCTTGAACGCAGAGTGCGGCAGGCGCAAGCCTGTGTACAGCACCTGTGTGAACGGACGCGGACATTTCTACCTTTCTGTGATTAAGTTTTGTGTTTTAGTTAGTTAGTTTTAGAGCAACTGTCTTTTCTGACTGCGTTGTGGATCTGCAAACATTATAAGTTGCCGGTCAAAGCAGATGACCGCTTGTCCTGAGCCTGGGTCTGCTAGAGGTTTCTTCCTTCTAAAAGGGAGTTTTTCCTTTCCACTGATGCCATTGTGCTTGCTCAGGATGGGAGATCGTGGCGAAGCCAAGATTTGACTTGTTTGCTTGATTCATTAGATAGAAAACTTTCCTAGTCTAACCGGAACTTTAATAGTAGGGGCTGCTAGCTCCCGCTAGCTTAAACACGAATTTAGCTTCGAGTATCACGTAGCTGCATTTATTGTTCGCTTACCTGCTGCCTCTCTCAACTTCCTGTGTCCTCTGGACTGTTCTGGACTCTCTCCTGTACTCCTTCAAGGTAATGGACCTTACCAAGCTCCGCCCACCGGGCCACGTTTCATTGGCTAATACCCATAACACGTCACAGCGCAGCTTCCACGTGCGTGCCGGTCTCACAAAACAAACGCTACCGTAGCGTTTGTGAGACCGGCACCACATGCTACTTACATTGCTAGCTAGCATACGTGCAGATTTTTTCTGCGTCAGGGCTGGAAAAATGGTCCTCCACCGTCAGTGGGGTATCTGTACAGGAGATGTCAGGTACCCTGACCGTATTTGTGGAAGTAAAATTCACCGTTTCCCTATATGTGAAACTGAATGCCTTGCTTGGATCAAAGCTTGTGCACGACCACAAAACTGAACAATTATTTCTTTCACCAGCAGAGAAGGGTTGACCTGCTTTTGAAACCTGCTAGTTAACAACACGCGGTCACGATGAGAGAAAGCCACAGTTCACTGAACGTCCTGGAAGTTGGGAAGAAACAGCTCTGCTAACGCCACATGAGCTAGCTAACACAACGAGCTCTACTGTCGATTTCACCTAAAACTGCACAAAATCGTGACACGAAGGCTGGATTTTAACTAACACACCGGACGGCTGAGCTCGTTAGCCCTCACAAAAGTCGCTGTCGGCGTGTTTAGCAGCTAAAGCAGCAACGGCTAACCAACCACTAAGGAATGAATGGAGATTACAGTTAGCATTAGCTTTGCGACCAAGGCACACTCAGACTTTTGCCAACAATAGAAATCGCTGATTTCAAAAGTAACCCTCAAAACCATGAATGCCTGACTTACCCAGCCTTGCAGGACAATAGGCATCAGTGATCCTGTCCACAGCTGTAATAATGCTGAACATGTGAGCTGATGTTTTCCCTCATCAGACAGTAGCATTAGCGGTGACGCGCACGCTGTTTGGAGGCATCGCGTGGATCAAACAACTTGATAACGTCCACAAAAAAAAAATAACATGAACTTGTTGGTTCCCCTGTCCATTGTCATGGCTGATATTTTGTTGGAATCTGGCAGAAATGATACACTATTCGACTCAGAAATACCCTGCAGTCAGTCGACGCCATGTTTTCCATTGACACCAAAGCTGAGCTTGGGAGACGTGCAGCCATGTTGGAGCTTAGGGGGCGTTTCTGGGCGGAGCTTGGTAAGGTCCATATTAAAGAGGTGCAGGACCATCCAGCCTAATATCAGCTCACAGCACTAAAGCCTGCCTTTACAATGGTATAGGGGTGCATTACTGCCTAAGGCACGGTCAGCATGCCCATCTGGAAAGGCACAATCAATACAAAATAAAAATAAAAAGTAAAAACAGGTTTTAGAACATCTGCTCCTGTGCAGCAGAGAAGACCCAGGACCATTGAACAGTTAGAACCCTTCATCAGGACAACATGCACTCCAGAACCTCCAACATCCGCTCCCCTCAGGTCCTGGTGACTACAGATTGTTGTTAAAAGAAGAAAGGACCCTTCACAGAGCGAAACATGGTGAAAAAACTTTTTTTGAGCTACGTTGCTGCCATAAAATTCAAGATTTTTTCTAAAAGGAAATGTAACAATTTCCTACAGTCACCATTTAATGTGAGCAACTGTGAATAAATTGTGGGTTTATGAGATCATTGCATTCTAGGTTTTTTTTATGTTACCGTATTTTCCGGCCGATAAGTCGCATCAGTCCAATTATGTCCAATAAAGTGGAAAAATCCATAAATATGTCGCTTCGCCCTATAAGTCGCATCTATTATGCGTCACCGCTGACGC